>JANHFL010007053.1:25346-46522 GCA_032468155.1 Oxyrhabdium leporinum | reverse complement strand
TAGATAGATAGATAGATAGATAGATAGATAGATAGATAGATAGGCAGGCAGGCAGGCAGGCAGGCAGGCAGGCAGGCTGGCAGGCAGGCAGGCAGGCAGGCAGGCAGGCAGGCAGGCAGGCAGGCAGACAGAGGTTCAGTGCTTCAGATGATACTTAAATAACTGCACTGCAAAATGGCAACATACAAAGAAGCCTGTTTTTTGGACCAACCTTATAATCTTTATCCTGCCAAGCAGGAGATCTGGCCCACAGTCTGTCCTGATGGCCTTGATTTTTGCACGTTCCTGTACTTTAAACTGAGCCTAGGAAAATCTCTGCCCCTCCAAATATAGTTAAGTGCATTCTTCGCCAACGTGATTGGTTTGGCTTGGCTCTGTGTGAGATTAATTAGCCTACCTGTTACGATTTGGGGTCAAATAATTTTATTTACACTTTACAACGCATACACATAAAAACAACAACACAAGCTAACAGGAGAAACAATAAACAGTAAAAAAGCGAAAGTGTGAGGAGGTATGAAGAAAAAGAAAGGAAAAACACAAATCTGTAGAAAAGAAAAGAAAATATTTTCAGCTTCCTTTTCCAAGGATATAAAGAATGCTAACATTCAATTCTTAGTTTAAGGTTAGTATTAAATGCCCGTTTTCCCCAAAAATGAAAAAGAGGAAAAAATTTTTTTCCCCCATTTTAAATTTTAACAGTCATCAAATCCATATGTCAAAATTTGATTTCCCCCCCCCACCTTCCATTCCTTGCAAAATGTCCACAAAGGGCTTCCACTTATAAAGGATTTCTTCAGTGATTTTATATCTCATGAGAGCCATTAATTTGGCCACCGTTGCCAGTTCTGTCCTCTTTATTAACTATTCCTCTATTGTGGGAATCATAGAATTTTTCCGATGCTGAGTAGTCCTGCTACTGTTATCATGTACTTTATAACAATACCTATTACGATTTGTAACTTTAGCACACCGCGTAAAGCTAGGCAACTTTGGGCGATCCAGAAAACTACGATGAGCAAAATTGTGCTTCCCAGAGTGTGTGCCTATTTTGCCTAGGAAGCAACAACAGCTGCTAAGCCAAAGTGCTTAGGACTATTAGGGCTTTCAAATCTTCAAAACACAACTTCTTTTTTGTGGTTCTACCAGTAAAAACATCACTTTGGAGACCTCTGTAATATTAGTAAAACAGTTGTTGAAGGAAGATGACTTCCTCACTGACTTTTCTTGTCAGAAGGTGGCAAAAGTGACCCCGGGACACTGCAATCATCATAAATATGAACCACTTGCCAACCACCTGAATTTTGATCCTGGGGCTGCAGCAACAGTCATACATGGGAATAGCAGTCATAAATCACTTTTTTTTTTCAGGGCCATTGTAACTTTGAATGGTCATTAAACAAACTGTTGTAAGTTGAGGATTACCTGTAGTTAGACATGTGCCTGTCAGCTTTGGAAGGCATAATTGCGAGGCCTCTGCAAGCTGCCACAATAAAGTGTCTGGGAAATAAGGAGTTTTTGCTTTCTCATGTAGTTAGAAGATAATTTAGACATAACAACATTCTTGGTAAACGTGTCAAGGCCATCCTAGTCAGCACCTGGAAAAGGAGTGACAAGATGGATGAGGTATAAGCTTTCATTGGGAATGTGATGTATGATGATGGTAAAGAGGTCGGTCTTTGAATTCCTCTGGGTGGGGAAAAACCTGGGTTTTCAGATTCACGTTTTTCCCAGATGTCCCAACATGGTTTCTTCAATAAACTCTGATTTAGATTAATTACTATCCGAGTGCTGAGAGGTTTGTTGAAACTTTGATGGAACGCTGAGAGTGCCACTTCTGCATTCAAGCCACTGGAGTTTTTGAACCCCCGTTGTTGATTTTCTTCTCCTCCATCTGATTGCTGCCTGTAAACAATCCTCCTTGCTTCCCTTATTCGAAGTACAGATACTGTACATGGTATGTCCACCGTGGGGCTTTAATGGCTTAATCAATTACCGAGGGTCATGTTTCATGTGCTGCTATCTGATTTTCTTGTCAATCAATGCAAACTTATTTAAAGAGAATAGAAAAGAAGAAAACCAAGAAGCAAGTTGTGGGAAATTTAAGGTCCCAGGGAAGATTAGGCTATGTAACATTATGCTTTGCCATCTGAAAACAAGATACACTACTTCGAAGAAAACTAAGGTCAGATTATATCGTGATAATAATTAGGGGGTTTTATTTAGAAAATGTATGGTAGTTATCTATTTAGAAAATGTTTTTGGTTGCCCATCTTAAACAAATTAATATGTCTAGCTAACAAATAATGCATACAAAATCCTGTTACGTTAATGCAAATCAATATGAAATGGTACCAGAACACAATATGAATTATCATAATACTATAATCGATGTCCTCCATTAATAGCTTGGTGGAAACAGCCAGATCATCATGGCTTATAGAGTTCCAATCTGGTTGTCCACATGTAACATTGGAGCCTTCTACATGGACAACCCTAACCACTTGGACATATTGTAGTATTTACAAATGAAACCCTCCCAGACCTTAATTCAGCTTTGATTCCTTCCTTCCTATTACAGTCCCCTTTCTCCTAATGAAATGTCACACAATAAGGGAATCTCAAGGCCAGAGAACCAGATGGATGATTCCTATGAAGGCAGCCAAGTCCTCCAGTCTGTAGGAGGAAACGATCTTCTGTCTATAAGTCTCATTTGTTCTCGGGTAGATTTTTCTTGAAAGGTCGAGAGCTTTCTATCCAACTTATAAAGAAATGAAAATAATTTGCTGATTAACATATCTTTGTAACTAAGCTATAAAGTTATTAACTTTAACTTGGTAGCTATTGAATATGGGGTTCTATAGGCAGTGGAAGACAAAGTAACTGATATCCAGACTATATGATGACTATCTAGATGAATTAATATTGTCAGATTTGCTTTCTCCTATACTTATTTTTGCTGCTTTTCTAGTTGGTTTCAAACACTTTTTATTTTTGTTTGTGAAGAAATGATTATAATTTTACTTATTTGTATCCCGCCTTTATTGTTTTTACAAATAACTCAAGGGGGTGAACATATCCTCCTCTTATTTTCTCCACCACAACAAACAGTAAGGTGAGTTGGACTGAGACAGTGACCCAGGTCAACCAGCTGGCTTTCATAGCTAAGGCAGGACTAGAACTCACAGTCTCCCACTCTCTAGCCTGGTGCCTTAACCACTAGACCAAACTGGCTCTTATTACCATAATTATGGATTTTGATAAATAATCATCATACAAATTAGATAAACAAAAGAATCAGGTCAACTTAGCAATGTTTGTCATTGTGGACAACAAAACAAGCACATATTTTGCTTTACATTGGAGTTCTTTGTTGCTTATTAGTAAGACAACCTGGTTTGGGCACTTGGTAGCAAGTCACAACCACATAGATGAGGGCAAAGTTGAATGCATCTGAACACAATTGTAATCATTCACATTGCACATCTCCTATTCAAACACATAACACGCTTCCCCTCTCACATGCACGCTTCCAGGCACTTTGAAGAATCTTCTTGATTCTAATTTTGTTTATCCCATTTCCATTTTTCCTTCCCATCAAAAATACTCAAGGAAGAATGTGAAATAAAGGTCAAAATCAAGTCGTGATTACAAGAATAATAATAATAATAAAAAAACCCACCAGCAAACAAAGTTGGCAAAAGGAAACAGCTTCAAAGCCAGCAACATTTTGTTGGAAAAGTAGAGAATTCAATGCTATCAATAAGGCATGAAAATGGACTGTCTTCGCTTGACAATTGGAAACATCAAGACCGTACAGTATAATCAGCGAATAGATTCTGTTCAATCTCCTTTTTGAAAGATGGGTCATAGAGTGTGAATCTGTTGATGCTGATATAAGTCTTTTTTTAACCATCCTACAAATACCTTGCGATGCTGGTATTAATGATTAGTTAGTCCTATGCTCAAGCTTGCACATTCCTGAACATTGAGAAGCTCAAGCTCACAACCACTTCAAGGAAGAGAAGCATCAAAATAGAAATTGACAGTGAAGAGACAGAATGTGTGGAAAAGTTCACTTTTCTAAGATTACAGAAAGCTCAAAACCGTGAATGCAGCACTGAAATAAAATATCGGATTGCACTGGGTTGCACAGCAGTGATGAATCTGAGCCGAGCATGGGAAAGCAAGGACATCAGCCTGGCAACCAGATGTTGGTTGGTTCACTCGAACCTACAACTTACAGTTGTGGAATTTGAACCCTAAAAAAAAAGGAAGCCAGGAAGAAAATTGACTCCTTTGAGCTGTGGTGCAGGGGAAGGCTCCTGCATATTCCTTGGATAGCAAAGGTGACCTAGCAAGCAAGTACTGGAGTGCATAGAAGCAGACATGTCACTATAGAAGGCAAAATCATGAAACGGCGTCTCACTTACTTTGACCATGTCACAAGGGGAATTCATTGGAAAAAGCAATTATGTTTGGAAGAGTTAGTGGTAAAAGGAAACCAGGCCGTCAAAGAATACGGTGACTGGACACTATCAAAGCTGACACCAGCCAGAGCATAGAAAAACTCAAAGAAATAGTGCAAGACTGGAAGATGTGGAGAGACCTGGCTCATAGAATCGCCAAGGAGTCGGACACAACTGAATGGATAACATCATTGTCATCACGCCCAAGATACATGAGGTTATAGCTAATGATACTAGATCTATTTTCTGTGTTCTTTTGATCTATTTTCATTTTTTTCTGACATTCCTGCTCCTTCTTTCTCTTTCTAAACTTTGCTTCCCTCTCTCTCAGCCTCTTCTACAGCCGTAATGTAGAAATATCACACAGCCATCACTGAAAAAATATAAAGTTTTCTCTTGTCACTGCTCCATCAGCATAGTAGAGGTTGAATACATCAGAAGCTGTCATATGGTCGGATTACACTTATATACCGCTTTATAGTGCTTTACACCACTCTCTAAGTGGTTTACAGAGCCCTCAAACAATCTGTCTCCTCATTTTACCCACCTTGAGCCGATCAGAATCGAACTCCTGGTAATGGGAAGAATTAGCCTGCAATACTGCATTCTAGCCACTGCACCACCACGGCTCCTAATTAGCATTATTTGGCACTTGCCAAGTATTTAAACTGATTGCTTTTAAATTAGTCCAAAGGTTATATTTGACTCAAAGATTGCAAGCGATCTTCGCAGCTAAGTAGTTCGGCAGGTACGAAAGGAAAAGAAGGAGATTGTATCTGCCCATTTATTAGTTTGCAGAGTAGCGCATAGAATTATACTATGAACTGTACTTGAGATCCGTAAGGACCAATTGTGTTAGAATGTTCTTTGATATGGTGATTGTTAAGACTCCTACTCAACGGTGAGGCTCCCTCAGATGTTTGCTATTCAATTTCATCTACTTCACAGGTTTGTGGACAGTTACAAAAGCTACCCTAAGGAAGCACATTGCAAAATGAATGTTTTCACAGCTAAAGCAAACGGTAATATTTAATGTGCAAAATTTCCCGAAAAACATCTAAAGCTATATTTTACAGCATCTGACTATTTTTTTCCCCATCTATTATTATTCTGGATACTTCTCCTGTGTTTAATATTTCCCAGCACGTCAACCTTGGAAAGTTTCCAAGAACTGAGGACTGAACTTTGGAGAGGAGATATATATATATATATATATAATATATATTCTCAAAAAATGTCCACAGTCATTGTTTTTCCCCCCTTTAATATGCATAAACAACAATAGGTAACAATGCAGTGGAGAATTTAGCATTGAGGCTTATGGCTAAAATAGAAACCACTCTCTTATGTATCAAATAATTGAATGTGTTTTGCAGTTAATGCTACACTGAGCTCTAGATATAAAACTCGAGCAATTTGTCAACATCACAATTTTAGAAAACAATGTTACTACAGACATTTTTCTTTTTCTTTATTTTTAAAGGTTTGTTCTCTTGATCATCAGAGTCTGGTCAATACTGTATAAATACCACTGCACCCAAATAATATCATCTACTAGTTGTGTTTTATAATAATGCAATAAAACTGTATCAAAAAGATTTCTTCAGCCAGTGAGCGATATACCCACACCAGTTGGTTTGTGGTAGGCATGTGAAAAGCTTACCATTTCTAGAACAGTAGGCTTTCTGTATATCTGCTCTATTTATTGGTTTAGGATTTTATTTTATTTTATTTTATTTTGTTCCTGTGGAACAGGTTACTCTCTATCCTATTTGGAAATGGTTCTTGAACTGAATGACAGATCTGAGCATGGAGAATCATTTCAGGAGGAGTTTTCTTTTTGTAAATAATTCATATGGCAGTTCGCTAAGTGCAATGATCGATGTACCTACCGTTGAATGTTTCCTAAAGAAAGATTACATCCTTCGTCATTTGTTTGATGATCTCAAGGGCAAATTGATGAAAGGAACAGCGGTTACCACTTGTACAGGGCCAAAACGTGTGGGTTTCTATCAGAGAGTCTGCTGCCTGAAAATAATGAAATTGGCGATTAACAAACAACACTACTATTGAGTTTGCTTTACTTATTTTTTTCAAAGCACCAAGGTCTTCCTTGATGGGGAGATTGTATTTAACACCTGACTTGTTAGTGTCTTGTTCTCCAACAACCTCCACATAGTTCATCCCATCCAGTGCCCTGCTTGTTTATCCAACTTTCTCTTGGAGTTTACATCAGGCATCATCAGTTCTTGGCCAAGAGTTAGGTCAATACTTTGATTTAATTTGGGAAGGGGGTATAAAAAAGAGGAGGGAAAGAGGAAGATGTCTGAAAGGAAGGATCTCTATTTTTTTCTGCTGAAGTCAGGCTGTACATATTATCCTTTTTAACCAAACAAAAATAGAAATATTCTGCTTGTACGAATAGTTGTTTTATAGAATTCTTTACTAATCAAGACATTTTCTCCTACCTATCTCATCTTAAAGGAGAATATTTGTAGCTCGGGGTTGAAATGAGGGCTCCTTGGTGCTCTCTGAGCTTGGTTGTTTTCTTGCAGATGTGTCATTGTCGAACTAGGTAACATCATCAGTGCTAGAAGGGAGTGGGGTTTGCTCTTTGTTTATATATGGGAGCTAGGATTCCTCACTAGCACGGATGATGTCACCTTGTTTCAATATTGAAATGTCTACAAGAAAACAATCAGGCACAGAGAGCACCAAGGACCTCTATCTCATCTTATATATCCTTGTTTCCATTTTACCTGTGTTGTTCCCTCTCCTGCTTTGGATACGGCAGTTGTGGCTACTTTGTTCGCAAATGGTTTGCTCAATCCCAGTTTATTTTGAAGTAAAAATGCCATAGCAACTCATACTTTGGCTGCTGCCAATTTCGATGCCATCAACTGGTATACTGTTATGTAAACCTCTGTTCCAGATGTATTGCTTTCTCTAGCTTAGTGTTTGTGAGACAGCATGCAGTGTTCCCCACTAAAGCCTTCTGCATGCTCATCTAACTTCATCAGGGCCACTGTTCCAAGAACTAAAGTGACCGAGTAATTAGCAGAACATAGCTGGCAAAGTGAGGACTACTTGACACTAAAGCTTGATGAATGAAATTACAATGTGGACAGTAAAGTTAAGACAGTTAAGAATATTTAGTTCCATAGCTCCCTTTGTTATAGAGTCAGCTGTTGTATCCTTAAGGGGAATTTGATGGCAAAGATTCAGCTGTACCAGTTCCTGACACAAGTATGCTTCTTCATAAAAATCTCCCAATGTTCTGAGTTTCAAAATATATCACGTTGTAGATTCCCAACCATCCAGGCAAAGGTGTTTAAAGGTTGAATCATGGCAACTGGACCAATTTTTTTGTTAGCTTGAGACATTCCTCTGCTCACCCAAGGGCAACTCTCTACCTAACTGACTTGCTCTGACTTGATGAAGCTGCTCGGACGAGCAGCGAGATGACTCAAGCTGACAAAACATTAGCCCAGTTGCCGTGATCCAACACTTTTGCTTGGGTGACTAAGAGTCTTCATTGACATATTGGAACACATCTTGGGGAGGAAAGCCCTGAAATTGGTGTGGCAAGTTGGTACATTCCAACGAGACTCTGCCTAACTGACTGGCTCTGACTGATGAAGCTGCTTGTGTGAGCAGCGAAACGACTCACACTAACAAAAAAAAAAAATATTAATCCATTTGCCGTGATTCACCCTTCATGGAGTCAGAATGGCAGTGATTATATTGCTTTTGGCAGCCCTTCCAGTTTGAAGGCAGGGACTCCTATGGCATGGATGTGTTTTGTAAAATGTAGGAATTCTGTTTGCATCACATCTCCAACTGACAGTTTCACTGAACAACAGGTGCCATCTTCTGCAGGTGTGGCTGTCTCACCTGTTTGCTGCCCAAAGATTAACGCTATGCCAAAATCTGTTCTGCAGTTTTCTTTTAAAAAACAGTTTAGTATTTTTGTCTTATACTCAGAATATTGGCACGTTTCTTCAATGGCATTTTTTTTTAGCTCTCACTTTATCGTGTGAGGTTCCAGCAAATCCTGCAAATCTTTTTGACGACGTGACTCTCCATCAATCTGCTGTGCCAAATGCCCCAAGTTTCTTGATTTAAAATGAGAACTCCCCCCCCCCCAACAATTACCTTTAGTGCTGAATGAAACTGCATTGGAAGTCAATGGGATGCTGACCATTGGACAGATGATCGTGCACTGAAAAATAAGATGCTCTTATATTCTCGCTCAAGGACACCTCCTTTATAATAAAGACAAGGGCAGCCCGACCTTATGGTAAAATATTCTTTGAAAAAGAAGAAAGCAATTCCTTTTCCATCCTATTGCCTGAGAGTGAAATGCAAAATAACTTTTAAGCAGAGCAGTGAGGCTGCCCTACATGGTATTTACTTAATTTGAGTGGAGAAATTCAAAGAACTATCTAGTAGTGCTGGCAGTGCCCTTTATCGCTCTTTGAGTTGGCATCATTTTGGGGCAATCACCCCATAAGGAGAAGCGCTAATTCTGCCTCTTAAGCATCATTTTCCTGATATGGTTTCCCTTCTTGTTATTTGCTGGTTACCTATTGTAAATAAAGAAAGAAAAAAGCAAGTAGACACGAATGAATCAGTGGACAATATTAACGAATGAATTGGGGACTCTCTAGACCAGGGGTGTCAAACTCAAGGCCCTTGGGCTGGATCCGGCCCATGGGGTGCTTAAATCTGGCCCACGGGGCCGGCCTGGAAGTAGCAAAGAACTGGCCCGTGGTGCCTCTGCTGGCCAAAATGGAGAACGGGAGGGCTGCACGTGGGCCCCCCGCACCCATTTTGGCCAGCAGGATGCTGCAGGAGGCATCCGTCCCGTCTCCCCACCCCCCCCAGCCAGCCCACAGAGGACAACTACAATGCTGATCTGGCCCTTGAAGAAATCCAGTTTGACACCCTTGCTCTAGACCAAATGGTTAGATTATTCATGGAGCATTTCCCAGAAGAGGCATGAATTAACCCTTATGGAACATCTCAAGCCTGACTGTCCCAAAAGAGCTTTTTCCAAAAGGCAACTGCCTTTTCTTGGGGTTTTGTTTTGTTTTGTTTTTTCCTTTGAAACCATTTTGCTTCTCATCCAAGAAGCTTCTTCAGTTCTGACTGAATGGTAGGGAACGGAAGGATTTATATTCTTGCAGTTATCTGTCACTAGCACTCTGAAGGTTGGTCCTTCACTCGCTGAAAATCATTGAGGCCACTTGGAGATTTATCTGTATTCGCAGGGTCACCTGAAATCTGAGTGCAAATGGCTGTGGAACCTTCCTGGGACTACTGAAAGTTTTCAAATTAAGAAAAAAACAGGAAAGTCCAATTGGAAAGGCATCTTTCAGACAGCTATGGATTAGTGGACTGAGAATCTAGCCTGGCTGTTGCTCTTGTTATAGGAGTACTTCAAACTTCTTCCAGCCTCTTTTGACCCCATTTCCTTCCCACTGTCTATGTAATGGTAAAAGATTGGATAGTTCCCCAATATTGGGAGCTGAACAGGAATTTTTGTATTCCTTCTTATTCCTTTTTTTTTGGTCTACTACCTGCCTTGAATGCTGATCGTTAGCAGACCATCTGCCTATGAAAGGGACTCACTTCCAAGATCCAGGATTTGATTGCCCCAAACGCATATTGGAGAACAGAGCATCCCACAAGAACTATAGCTTTTATCAAAATGTTGAAAGCAACACCTCGCCACTGGGACTTGAGTTCAGCTCCTCTCATATCTGCTTACCCCATCACAATGTGTGTAGAAAATGGGTAGACTTGCATTGTGAAGTTGCAGTGATGCTTTCACCATTTTGTACCCTATCGAACACTCATGGATCCCTCTACTAGGGACTGTCAGCTATTCGATCTCCGTGGGACATCCAACCTCTTTTTCCTTTTGTTATTTATTAATTTGCTGCAGGATTGTTGTGAATTTAATTCACAAGGTAAGCCTTTCACCCATCTTGCTCATCGTTCCCTTCCAGTGCTGAGAAAAGGTTACATTTGCACAGGTTTAATCAAGTTAATTAAAAAAACTAATAACCTGGATGGTCAACATGCTGAGATTTCTCACTGTTTACCATAGTTTGGATTTTGTAGTTTGGTCTGTTGTGAAAATCAAATCCGCTTGGTTACGCTATGATCCAATGTCCTATATAACTCGAGAAAAAGTTTTAACTCATTAACCAGAGCCAGTATATCTTGGGGGTGCAGTTTATAAATAAACAAGACTGCTGCTTCCATTTATTTCTCTTTGTGAATGGTTAAATACAACTTTTGACTGCAAGAATCAAGGACAGTGAACACTGAAAGTTGCTCACTGAAGCTTAGAGTTAGGAACACACCGTTTTTATGAATAACACCAACTGTAATTAAAAAACAAAGAAACAATAGGTTGTCGCAGAAGAGAAAAATGATTAGGCAGCAGCTCTCTGTTGGGTTTTACAATATTGGTGCTTATCTTTAAAGAGAAGGAGCAAGAAATGAATCTCATCAGCTAATATGCAAGGAAAGAAGGCTGTCACTGCCAGACACACGGGTAAATTTATCCTGGCTTAGATGGGAACAAATAAGAACACTGCTGGCATTTTGGCCAGATTTAAAAAAACCAAATGGGGGAAGAATATCAACAAGAAGAATGTTAGAGATATGCAAGATTGCAAGAATTCCTGGAGCCTAGGAACAAATGCTTCCCTTTTAGTTGGTAGTTTTTTTTATTCCTTTGAAGATTTGAAAAGTGAGGGGCACAGTAACTGCCAAAGATACATGTTTCCTGTGGATCCCACACACAGACTGTAAAATAATAAAAGTGGAAGTTGGAAAGGAACACTAGAGATAAGAGAAAAGATGTAGCAGTAGTGATAGAACAGCCAAACACTTGGGGTGTCTTGGGAGTTAGCTATCCTGAAATTTTACACAGGCAATTGTTGCCTGAGATATTTGGGAGACTTAAGATTGTCCATGATCTTCGAATAGCATTTTAGAGGTCACTCAAATGCTTGGAGCCCAGGGAGAAAGGTAGGCAAGGCTAACACAAACAAACAAAAATCCAGTATCATTAATATGATTGCACTCTAATATTTTCCTCCCTTCCTTTACATTAAAAATGATAGTTCGGTGGCAATTTTGGGAATGGTTTTGAGGAAGCATACCCAGTTTTGGAGGAGACTCATAATGTCTTAAGCCTCTGGGTTGTATTGCAGGTAGTCCTCAACATACGACCAGAATGGAGCTCAAATTTTCTCTTGCTGAGTGAGACAGTTGTTAAGTGAGTTTTGTCCCATTTTGCAATGTTTCTTGCCACAGTTGTTAAGTGAATCACTGCCTAGTGTCTGAATTTTGATCAAGTGACCATGGGGATGCTGCAATGGTCACAAGTGTGAAAAATTGTCATACATTACTTTTTCAGTGCCATTGTAACTTCGAACAGTCACTAAATGAACTATTATAAGTCGAGGAATATCTGTACCGTGTTGGACAAAGTTGACTAGGTGAGAGATTTTCTCAAGATCAAAATAAAATATGCCATTTGTGCTACTGGGATATTCTTCCATCCATGGTAGATGAGTAGAAATTATAAGCAGTGTACAAAACTGGTTCTACATGCACATTTTTGCTGGAGTTAATTTTCAGTGGATATTAATATATTTGCCCAAATTGATAACACTTCAGATATGGAGTTGACATTGCACATGTGCTTAGTTTTGGATCATTTGAATGTGTTTCCCAAAGATCGTATTAAAATGAGGATGGGAGTTAAATAAGGTACTTGTGGTAGGAGATGACCAGGCTGAGCATGAGGGAGGGGTCAAACATGTCATCAGTCTCGAGTCCCTTTGTGCCCACAAGAGATCTAAGTCCATCTCTCCTTGAATTCTGTTAACTCTTATCTATTGCCAATTTGCCTTGACCATTAGTAGTTCAGATTCTTGTAGAGAGCTAGCCTGGAATAAACTTGTATTCCTTTTGAATAACTTTGGTTCCTGCTGTCTTGATCCTGACACTTGCATATACAGGTACATATCTTACAAGAGACCCATTTACTCATTGGAGATTACTTAGAGTTTAGCAAGTACAAACTGCTACAAAAGTCTCCATAATCTCTGAATTCACCTTAAAGTTTATTAATTATTGATAATTTTTTACAGCCCATATTTTCATCCCTTTTTAGAAATCTCAAAAAGTATAGAAGGTACATGACCAGTCTAATTGCTCAGTTTAAAACACAAAGAAAAAAATGTGTTAAGTTCTAGGACAGAATATATAAAATCACTTTAGGAAGAGAGTCAACAAGAAATAAAATAGGCAAAACTAGCTAATAGCTAGTTAATTATAAAAAAAAATGTGTGGGAGTAAAATGTGAAAATATGTGAGCAAAGTTACAAACATGGCAACAAATAGTTATGGCCAAACCATGTATTAGTGAATGGTATCTTGGTATCTTTGTAATGGTATCTGATGTTCTCTGATTAAATGTTTGGATAAAAAAGATAGTATTTTGGATGACACATTTAAAAAGCATATATTAGCAGCAATGCATTTTTAAAATGGAATGTTAAGGATGGATTTAGAAGCAGGCACACTAGGGAAGAAAAACACACACACTTTGCATATTTAATAAAAATTACAAAGAGCAATGGGCATGAATTTTCCAATTTTACAACAGGCTGGAGTCATGCAACACTTCTAATATCTTCCAGTATGCATTTGATGTATGGGGATATACTCCTATTGGAACCAGGGGACTTCATATTTTTATTTATGTTTTGTGGATATGGAGTTTCAAATGATCCAAGCATATAATTTCCAGTGTGTGGATCCTTTAAGATCTCACAGTGAATGTCCAGCCTTTGGTCATGAACAATACAATTTTACCTTCTCTATTCTTTTAATATTAGCACACAACAACTATTCTTTGGGGTGTTATTTCATACTGAGGTCAGACTTCAGTATGTTGGACAGGAGCAAGATATGCCTGTATTCTCTCTGGCCAAATATACTATACAATGTAATAAAAATATAATAGTGTAGTGAAAAAAGGACCAGGGGTGACATGATAGCAGTGTTCCAATATTTTAAGGGCTGTCACAGGGGGGCAGGGGGGAGGTAAATCTATTTATCAAAGCACCAGAAGGCAGGACAGGAAGCAATGGATGGAAGCTTGTTGAAGAGAGATCCTACCTAGAAATAAGAGTGAGAACAATTAACCAGTGAAACAGGCTGCCTTTAGAAGTTGTGCTCAATCACTGGAAGTTTTTAAGAAGAGATTGGACAGCCAAAACTGAAATGGTATAGGTTCTTCTGGTTGAACAGGGTGCTGGACTAGAAGACCCCCAAGGTCCCTTACAACTCTATTATTCTGTTCTGTTCTGTCCTCTTGCTTCTGTCTTGGGATATGTAGTCTTTGACTTTTGATATACTCTCACAGAGCACTGCCTTAGTTCAACTAGAAACAGTCTTAGATTGATCTAACGGACTTGGCTATGCTTCCTGAGCGTCTGAGGTGGTCTCTGTGCATTGTGAGAAATAAATGTTCCTCATGTCCTCTTAGGAGAGCATCTTGGGGTCATCACGGCCACCAGGGAACTTCTGCTGGCTTGTCACAGGCTGTAGCTCAGCTTAAAACAGCTCTGTATTCATTCCTCTCCTGAGATTATCTTCCTTCCCTTTGCTTAAATGATCCCCCTCCTGACCCCACTTCCCCTTTGCTCTGGGTGCCTAGAGTAAAGGAAGGGGAAGCCTTCCAAAGAGTTTGGATCTGTGCCCTTTTCAGTTTATCAGACATAAGTGTTTTGTAATTTGGAATGGCTCCATGCCTATAAGAGGTCCAGAAAAAACAAAATGTGCAATTCTGGAAAAAATGCATCATATGTTACAGGACAATAGCAGGAATTAGTGTAGGAAAGATAGCCTCTTAGTAGACATTGCATGATTTCAACCTGAACTTTAAAGGCTGGAGGATCTTTGCTGTAGAAATGTCAGAGAATGGAATTTTAGGCGCCCCTTCTCCTTCCTTTTTCGGTTTACACCCCAAAAGGTGCTTTTCCAAAAGGCAACTGGATTTTCTTCGGTTGTGGTTTTTTCCCCTTGAAAACGTTTCGCTTCTCATCTCCAAGAAACTGAAGAAGCTTCTTGGAAGAGAAGCAAAATGTTTTCAGGGGGGAAAAAAATCCCAAGAAAATCTGGATGACTGAGAATCTCGATAGATATTTTTCCAGCTTACAATTCTTTTTTAACATAAACAAGCACCGGTACCAGTCAATCAGGGCTTTGAGACATGCTTCAAACACACATCCTGAGCTGGCCTACGGAATGTGTTCAGTTATATGTGCAAACAGAATGCTTTAGATGGAATTTCAGAGGTTTTCTCAACAGAGCCATTTCTCATATTGAGAACTCATCTGCTAATCACGGGGCACAGGTACTACAGTAAATTAGTTTTAATAAGAGATGTCCTCAGAATGCTGCCTTCTTCTCATCTGTTGGCAAAAACCAAGGAAGCTTAAAATTCTCTTTTTGTTTTAAAGCAATGTTCTCCTTCTGAACACATTTTTTTGGGGTGGACATGATTTGAAATCCTTCATTGACAACGTGGTGGAGGCTGCCATGCTGGCTCAGTGGTTAGAGTGCAGTACTGCAGGCTACTTCTGCTGGCTGCCGGCTGGCTGCAATTTAGCAGTTTGAATCTCACCAAGCTCAAGGTTGACTCAGCCTTCCATCCTTTCGAGGTGGTTAAATGAGGACCCAGATTGTTGGGGGGAAATAGGCTGACTCTGTAAACCGCTTAGAGAGGACTATAAAGCACTGTGAAGTGGTATATAAGTCTAAGTGCTGTTGCTGTAATGAGGTCACTTTAAGAAGTTTTAGGTATGCTCCATCCTCTCTTCTCCAGTTCCAATTTGCAGAGTTATTTACCTTTTAGCAGCTGGAGAAATCAGTAATTTCAGGGAAGGTTGTCTTCTATACCTGCCATATTGCTAAGCCAATCCCTAATTCACATAGCAATAGCATTTAAGGGTATATACCGCCCCATAGCACTCTCTGGGAAGTTTACAATGTAAGCATTATATGCATATTATCCCCAGCAGAGAGAGAGAGAGAAGTGGAAGTTGGAAATGAGCTAAGTGTGGCCAAATTATTAAAATAGCAATAGCACTTAGACTTATATTTTGCCCCACAGTACTTTACAGCACTCTCTGGGCAGTTTACAATGTCAGCAAATTATCCCCAACAAACTGGGTCCTCATTTTACTGACCTTGAAAGGGTGGAAGACTGAGTCAATCTTGAGGCTGTCGGGACTGAACTCCTAGCGGTGGGAGCTGCAGAAGTCATTTTTGCTTCACCATACATGTCCCGATTGCCTCTCACTTCTTCTGAGCAATTCTGAAAAAAAAGTATTAAATCCCTGTTAAAAATATATGGGTTATGCTTTTTTAAAACATGGTTACACTGACATGAGAAGGGGGTGGAGATGAATGGCATTGGGCAGGAGCTCTTTTTCTACTGAACTTTAGCTGTTGGTGGTGCTACTGTTAAACTTGAATTTACCGCCCTTTAAGTTGGAATTTGGAATCAGTGTCTTCGCACAGGCATAAATGCCTCTCAAATCGGGTCACCTTCAAATCGAATCAATTTGAAGGTGTCCGATGCAATTGAGAAAATCCATTCAAAATGAATTCACTTGGAGCTGAATATTCAAATCCAACAAACAGACAAGCCAAGCATTTCCCTTTAGGCAAACAAATACAAAACAGCCCCTTTAGACAAACCGTTTGGGATTTTTAGTGTGGTTAATGTGTTTAATTTTTTTTAGCATTTTAATGTGGTTTTTATGCTGATTTAATTTTGATTGAGAGTCACCCAGAATTGATTTATAAGGTGGGTGGCTATTTAAAGAAGCAAACATATATAAAATTAAAGGTTTCCCCCGTCCAGTTGTGTATGACGCTAAGGCATGGTGCTCATCTCCATTTCTTGGCCAAGGGAGACAGCATTGTCCAAAGACATTTCTGTGGTCATGTGGCCAGCATGACTATGCATCAAGGCACATGGAACACTTTTTACCTTCCCACCAAAGTGGTACCTATTTATTTAGTCACATTTTCATGATTTTGCACTGTTAGGTGGGCAGGAGCTGGGGCAAGTAACGGGAGTTCAGCCCATCACACAGTACTCTGCTCTCAAACTTTCCAGCTGACAAGCTTAGCCTGTTTAACCATCGTGCCCCCCCCCCGCCCCATGTATGTAGCCTATTTCTGCATAGCGTTTACATGGGAAGTCATGTAAAAATGAGACCCTTTGATTTGCAAACTATTCTATACGTATAGAGTTTGATCATGATCACTCACCAGGGTCTGCCAACCATACCCAACGTGGTGTTAGCCAGGACTTATTGTTTAAGTCGGGTTTTGTCTCTACCCCTCAGTGTGACTGTGGTGCTCCTCGACAAAATATCCACCACATTGTGTCCGAATGTCCATCAAGAGCTTATGCTGGCCCAATGTCTGATTTTTTCAACATAGACCATCCTGTCCTTGAATGGCTGGGTGGACTGGACATTAACATTTGAACTACTATAAGTCCATGTACTATAAGTCCATGTCCATGCTAAATAAATAAATAAAAAACAGGATCTTTCCCGTTTTTGTTCACTGGGTTTCATTCTTCAAAAAGTTTTGTGGCAGCTCACCTTGACAGTACCAGTAGTACCAGTTGGTGGCTAATTTTATTCCTGCAAAGTGGCATCGATTCCAATATTTTACATGGAAGAGGTACAACTATCAAGATGACTTTGTAACAGGTTCTTACAATGCCCGCTCAAGGATAAGCCATTGAACTCTCTTTAAAAAGATACTATGTATTGTCCTCTAGGATGAGAACATCCTTCCTCTACCCATAGAAATCATTCCAGTGTCTCTTTGCCTGAAGGGGGATGGGGGGTGGGGTGGCCACAGGTGACTAATAATTTGCACCTTGGAAGTCATACTCAAGAGCACACAACAGATCTTGGCCGCATATTTCAAACCAAATACTCCTTGGAGCCCAATTTAGTATGTTAAACAGAACTCTAATTAGCACTTTAAGGAATGGATGCTCTCTGTTTTGTGAACCCTATTCTAGAAGCAACTGTAAAACTGACAATCCCAATTATTTATTTGTTTGTTTATTTATTTACCTGCTTGTCCTCTGACAGTTCAAGGTGGTTCGCATAGGGATATCCCCTAATTTCATTCCCCTGGGCCGTGAGAAGACAATCGTCTACTAAGATCTGTGACTAAACTGGGATTTGATCTGCCCAGTCTTAGTCCAATGCTACTCTCTTCTATTTCAGTTCTTCTTAGGTATATATAAGAACAAACAAAGCTGCTTCTTTCTTGGTCAGGCCCCTGATGTTACTTTTACTAACTGCTAGAGGTCTCCAGGTTTGGGGATCTAAACATTTCCCTATCTGGGAACTGAATCTGGGCTCTTTGGAGTGAGAAGCAGATTCTGTACCAGATATATGGCTCTATCCTCATTAGATGGCTACTTTTGGAATGGTTTTAAAGAACCTCAGACTTGGGCCGGCGTGTACATGTTGGCTATTTTAAATAAAGAGGGCAAGGAGGCGGTAAATATATGTATTTCTGATTCTGTGGTTCCTACTAGTTCATCTATTTCTGCTCTCATGGCCCAAGAGGAACATTTGAACCTTCTCCTTCTGTGGTTCCTCTACCTTATCACCAAATTCTTCAGGGGTGCTTGACTTCTGAATGCTGTTGAATTACATCTCCCAGTATCTTACCCTGTGGGTCACGATGACCAAAGCTTCTCGGAGTTGTAGCTGACAAAGGTTTGGAGAGCTGCATGTCCCAAAGATTTAATATATCCAAATCATAGTGGATCAGCTGCAGGGGCAATGATAATCATAGATTGCAATGGCAGTCGCTCCCAACGGTGAAAGCAATTTCCTGACCAAGCCATTTTCTATCAGTGAGACCAATTAACCAATAGAACAGCTTGCCTCTTAGAGTTGTAGGTGCTCCATTGCTGGAGGCTTTCAGGGAAAAAAATGGGTGCATGAGCCATGGTGGCACAATGGTTAGAGTGCAGTACTGCAGGCTACTTCTGCTGACTGCCGGCTGCCTGAAATTTGGCAGTTCACATCTCACCAGGCTCAAGGTTGACCCATCCTTCCATCCTTCCGAGGTGGGTAAAATGAGGCCCAAATTGTTGGGGGCAATAGACTGGCTCTGTAAACCGCTTAGAGAGGGCTGTAAAGCGATATATAAGTCTAAGTGCTGTTGCTATTTGGATAGTCTAAGAACTCCTGCCTTGAGCAAGGGGCTGGATTAGAAGACGTCCAGAGTCCCTTCCGGCCCTATGATTCTATGATTGCGATCTCATATGTATGAATTAAGTAAACTCTGCTTGGTAGATGACAAGGGAGCATGAAAACCATTGGAAAACTGTGTGCGTAGTTGTGTCTTAGTGTTTGTGCGTGTGTGTGTGTTGTGTCGTGTGAAGGTGGCAGAGGAGAAAATGTAGTATTGGTGGTGAAAAGGTAAGGCAAGGGGGACAGTGAAGAAAGGCCTTTCTGTACCAAGCAGCATCATTTCACCTTCCAGCTTCCCACTCCAGCCACTGCCTTCTCATGATGGGAGGTTTCTATCATGATCTACAGACCAGTCGTAATTCACTCCGAGCCTTTTGTCTTCATCTGCAAATATCAAAGCCTCCCCATGCTCATGCTTTACTCCATGATTGCCAGGAATATCATCATTCACCAGTGGGTGAAAGAAACAAATGCCTTGTCCAACATCCTTCCCCGCTTTCTACGTCAAAATTTTCATGATGAATGGTTTGGATAACTTTGGGTTCCATCGCTTTCTAATAGCCTAGAATATACCAGAGTAGGATATTCTTTCTCCTGTCCCAGTTTCAAAAACGATTTCCGGCATAAACGGTAAAAATGCAGTCATTTTGGAATTAAATCACATTTTGGATTGCAAAGTAAGGAATTCTGATTGTGCCCTCTCCCCTGGTCCTATTTTGAGTTTAGACTTTAAATTGTCAGCTGTATAGATGGTCCTCGACTTACTGCCATTTTGGCACTTCAGGCACTTTGCAAACATCATGAATTCTTTATGATGAGCCGCGGTGGCGCAGTGGTTAGAGTGCAGTACTGCAAGCTACTTCTTTTTGACTGTCGGCTGCCTGCAATTTGGCAGTTCGAATCTCACCAGGCTCAAGGTTGACTCAGCCTTCCATCTTTCCAAGGTGGGTAAAATGAGGACCCAAATTGTTGGGGGCAATAGGCTGACTCTGTAAACCGCTTAGGAAGGGCTGTAAAGCCCTGTAAAGCGGTATATAAGTCTGAGTACTATTGCTATATCTGAAGAACAGTGCAGAAGGCGCACTGAAGCTAGTATACCATCAAAGGCTTACTGAGTACTAGAGATGTGATTGTTAATGGTGCCTTTTTATCAACATAAAAGCATGATGAATCCTATTTTGTGAAGTTGTGGTTTAAGGATTGCTCAAAAACGAGACTTAATAAACTTTTGCATGCTATATATGTTTTTCTATTCCTGTTTTAACAGAATAACAGAGTTGGAAGGGTCTTTGGAGGACTTCTCGTCCAACCCGCTGCACAACCAGGAGACCCGATGTCATTCTGGACAAATGGCTGTCCAATCTCTTCTTAAAAACCTCCAGTGATGGAGCTCCCACTACTTCTAGTGGAAAACCAGTAAACCCCTAATTAAGGTAAACTGGTTAATTGTTCTGTCAGGCAATTTCTCTTTAGTTGCTTCTCTCCTTGATTGCTATCCATCCAATTGCTTCTTGTCCTGCCATCTGGGGATTTAGAAAATAGGCTGAGCCCCTTTTCTTTGTCACAACACCTCAAATATCACTGCTATTGTTTCACCCATAGTTCTTCTTTACACATGATTAGATATACCCAATTCCTGCAATCATTCTTCAAATGTTTTAGCCTTCAGCCCCTTAATCATTTGTTGCTCTTCTCTGCACTCTTTCCAGAGTCTCAACATCTTTTTTATATTGTGGTGACCAAAACTGGATGCGGTGTTCCAAGTGTGGCCTTACCAAGGCATTATAAAGCGGTACTAACACTTCAAGTGATCTTGATTCTCTCCCTCTATTAATGCAGCCTAGGACCGTGTTGGCTTTTTTGGAAGCCGCAGCACACTTCTGGCTCATTATTTAAGTGATTGTCCACTTGGACTCCTAGATCCCTCTCACAGTTGTTGCTACTGAGCCAGGTTACCACCAATCCTATACCTGTATGTTCCCTACATTGAATGTCCAATCTACAGATGATTGGTTCCATTCCCCTGAGAATTAAATCTCCTATCATCAATGCTCAGGGTTTTTTCTAGGGAAGTCTGAGCTACTTTTCTTCCTTTCATAGGAACACTTGATGATGCCTTTTTTCTAATGTCCGGCTCTTCCTAGCGTCAGGCTCTTTTTCCATGATTATTATT
This sequence comes from Oxyrhabdium leporinum, assembly GCA_032468155.1. Taxonomy (NCBI): domain Eukaryota; kingdom Metazoa; phylum Chordata; class Lepidosauria; order Squamata; family Cyclocoridae; genus Oxyrhabdium; species Oxyrhabdium leporinum. The sequence continues at coordinate 25,535 of JANHFL010007053.1, read as the reverse complement.
TTTTTTAGAATTAGAATAACAGAGTTGGAAGAGACCCTGGAGGTCTTCTAGTCCAACCCTCTGCTTAGGCAGGAAACCCTACACCACTTCAGACAAATGGTTATCCAATCTGTTCTTAAAAACTTCCACTGTTGGAGCATTTACAACTTCTGGAGGCAAGTTGTTCCACTGATTAATTGTTCTGTCAGG
>JANHFL010007052.1:31079-50948 GCA_032468155.1 Oxyrhabdium leporinum | reverse complement strand
ACTGACGATGTCTCCTCGAATGGTGACGAAATGTTTGCAACCAAATTGCCGAGCTCGGAGCTCAAAACCAACATCCCAAAGTACCTAATTAGCTAACATTTTCATCAAGGTCTGAGTATAACGCACATGAATGGATTCCCCTCCCTCCCTTAATTTCTCAAAGCCCTGTGAAATAGACTAAGCTCAGGAAGACAGCATCCATAGCACTGTGAACCTCAGAGTGTTTTGGGAAACAGAATACAATCCTTTCCCAAAACAACATTAGAGCAACCCCACCTGTCTAGGTTCTTGTTTGCATTTGCTCAACAGAGACAGCTATATGTTATTCCGGCACTCTGTGTGTGGATTTTTGATTGGGTAATTATCACTTTTATTGGATCTGATTCTTGGCAGGATCTTTGATCTTCACCCAAAGCCCCTAGCTCTGACCATCCAGCCTGACTTCTGAGTTTTGACTTGACTGTAGATGTGTGATTCCTGGCCAGGGATGTATGAATAATATAAATCTTTGTTTTCTTTTGCCACAGTCATTCTACTTCTATTTGGCAGGTTTCTATGATTTTTCTCCGATTTTTTTTCTTATATTCTGCTGTCTCTAGGTAGTGCAGTATCCGTTAATCAGACTTTTTGCCTTTCATATTGACAGTTGTTAAATCTGGGATGTTATGTGTCAGGTACTTGTCTGTTTGAATTCTAAAGTCCAAGAGCTCTTTAGCTTCTTCATTTTCTATTACTTTGCCTATTTCTGAACCCACACTTCTTGCTTGCATATCTTCCAATGCATGGCATTGTTTGTAATCAGTGTGTATGATCCTTGCAGAGCTGGTATTTGTTTTCTGTTTGTCCTCTCAGTCCTGGCTTTGTATGCATTTGTTCCTAAAGGGTGGTCTTGTGCAGCCAGAATTAGTCCCTCTATCTCTTTCTTCAACTTTCCTGCTCTTAGCCATTGCCTGGTCTTCTTGTTATCTGCTTGGCCAGCTAGGTTGGGTTTGTTTGTTTTTTTAGTGTCCTTTGCCTTACCATGTGTCTTTTCTAGTCTTCATTTGTTCATTCTTGCACATCACTTGTGTCTCTCTAATATTCAGCAAGCCTTTGGGGTATACTAATTTCTGTACATCTTCTTCACTGCCCTTCAGATATTCTTCCAGTGTCTCTTTTTCTTCTTCAGCTGATGGTGTACTTGCAATGTTCCATACCCATCTATTTTCCTCAGTAAGTAGATTCTAACAACATTGCTGCCTGGATGAAGGGCATGATTCATTGTCATTATTTTTATGGTTTTCCTATCCAGGGCTTTTAGTTCTGCTTGAGTCCAGGCCACTATTCCAGCTGTGTAATGACTGGAATTGCTCAAATGTTCTTTGCCTTAATGTTATTTCCTTCAGTGAGTGTGAACTTTAAGATCTTCTTCACTCTCGTGAGATATTCACTTCTAACCTTCTTGACCTCTGTATGCTTGATGTTATCTTGAAGGACCACTAGGTATATGTAGTGATTGCCTATATCTAGACATTTGATGTTATTTCTGTAGGGCAAGTTGATTTCTTCAGATTTATCTGTTTTCCCCCCCATTGTTAATAAAACCATTTGTCGAGTCCAAAATCCATTTCAATATTTTAGCTGTATTACTCTTTATTCATAACAATATACCAAGTCACAGCCGTGCCAGTTATTTAGCTGGGGTGGCCTTCCTACATTATTAGACATCATTAAGGTTGAAAAACTGCGCTCATAACTTGCTTAGATAGCTGACTGTTTTATTGCCAGAGACACAATTACTTCCTTTTTGCCTTTTTGTCAGGAAGATAAATTTTTACCTATTGGTTGGCAACTAAATCTTTATTTTCACAGAGACACAGTTTTAATTATAGTTTTAACTTCATCCATGAATACTTTCTAAGTTTTTATCCTAAAATAAAATATATCTTATCATAATAATAGACTACAATAATCCATTAATTCAATGGAGTGCGATGAAGCTTCCTTCAAGAAACCTGGGTATTGAAATCTATTGTAATTCCGTATTTATCTGACACTTATTTTTAAAGGAGAATACACTCAGCACTTTGTGACAAATCAAATGCACTACTGGAATTTAGAAATACCAAATAAGACATAGCCCTGGGCTAGTTCAATAAAATAAGCAGCACCCTGAGTCCTGTGGACATCAAAGCTGAGTGTCATCTATAAGACAATCTAGATAATTAGAACAAATCCCATATGAACGTTCTAAGTGATGACAGTCTATAACAGGGATGTCAAACTCAACACCTCAAGGTGCTTAAATCCGGTCAGTGGGGCTGGCCTGGAAATATGAAAGGACTGGCCCGCGGTGCCTCTGGTGGCTAAAACAGGCCGTGTGCGGTCCCCTGCACCTCATTTTCACCTCCATGGCCTCCTGTAGCACTCTGCTGGCTGAAAATAGGCCAAAAAACAGATCAAAAATGGGCTGAAAACAGGCTGAAAATGGGCCAAAAATGGGTCACATGGCCCATTTTTGGCCGGCAGAGTGCTGCAGGAGACCATGGAGGGCAAAAATGAAGTGTGTGGGGCACATGTGGACCCCCCGTGTCCCATTTTGGCTGGCAGGGTACTGGAGGTATCCGTCCCTCCCCACCATTCCCCACAACGCCGGCCCACGGAGGAGAACTACAATGCTCATCTGGCCCTCAAAGAAATCCAGTTTGACACCCCTGGTCTACAACAACTGCTTTGACAAACTTTTTATACAGTATTATGTGGTGTTAGTTTAATGGTATGGAACAATATTTGGATGTCCTCCTTCAATGACAGATTTACTAGAAAAAGGGAGTAATTTCCTAACTAGGAAAAATGAAGTATACTTTAGGGAGATAGGGTATACTTTTCTATTATACATGGACCATTATAAAATGGCACAAGCAAATATGACTCTGTTCTGTATTGCTCACAAACAAAGTTTCATTGGAAGATGAAGACTGAATCGAGAACATGATTCTTCCCAGGATAATCCCAAAGCTTGGAAGTTCATGTGTTGCTTCATCAAAATCTAACCAGTCATGACCTTGATTAACTTACATCAGCTAAGATCAATGGGGTGCTGCTCTTTGCTGGGATCTTCTCTTTATTAGCTCCAGTTGAGTAAGATGGGGAAGGTAGGTTGTGACATTTCACATGTAGCCCTCAGTCTTTAATTCAGTGGTGGACAATTGAAAACCTATAGACTGCATCCATTCTTCTAACGCAGGGGTGTCAAACTCGATTTCATTGAGGGCCACATCAAAGTTGTGTTTCTCTCGGGGGGCTAGAGTGGACGTGGCTTGGGTGGGCATGGCCAGCTTGATGTCACTCATGTTGGGGGTGCCTGTGGTGGCCTGAGCACTCTGCAAGAGAAAACAGGCTCCCGAGCTCTGTTTTTGGCTGTGATGGCCTCCTGTAATACTCTGACAAGGAAAACAGAGCATGTGGCCCTCCCAAGCTCTGTTTTCACTGGCAGAGGCACCATGGACCAGTCCTTTGTTGTTTCCAGGGTGACCTCATGGGCTAGATCTAAGCACCTCCGGGCCAGATTCGGCCCCAGGGCCTTGAGTTTGACACCCCTGTCCTAGTGCATCACTTGCATCTCCCACTCAAAGCCTCTGAGGCTGACTGGCTGAAATGCTAATGTTATCAATTTTTGGCTGTGTTACTTTTTTAGTATACTTCAGTGTAAAGAAGAAAATGATAGATAAGTCCAACTAACAACTTTGATTCTCCCCAAATGCCCCAATAATGTCCTGCTGAAGTGTTATCGTTTTGATGGCATCCGTTTTGAAGCCTTCTGCTTAATTCAGCTGAACGCCCAAATAGGAATTCTGATTACTAGAAAATGTCATCAAATTAGCATTCTCTGGCACACACAAAATGAGATTAGTGCAATTATAAATATTGGCTATTGAATTTGCTATCTTGGAGGAACAAATATTTGACATTTTAAATCTATGGATTTCATTTAATTTGGAGTTTTACTGTCAAAAATAAACAGCCCGACACTAACTCAAGAGATTGATGGAGACCAGACCTCTTGACCAAAAGAGGGAGGGTCTTGCACTGCTCAGTTGGGAAAAAATGTACAAGAATTATTAACCTAAATATAAACAGAACTCTCCTTTGATATGTATCATTCAATGGAGTTGTTTCATAATGGCTTTATATATGTAAAGGAGCTTCTTCAGCTTCTTGAATGAGAAGCAAAATGTCTTCAAAGAAAAACCAGAAAGTCCAGTTGCCTCTTGAAAAAGCACCTTTGGGACAACCATGACCTGATGACTGAGAATCTCCATAGACATAATCTGCAAGAGTAACCCAGCAGAAGTTTCAGGCAATGCTGAAAGTAGGGCAGTTTTATCTTTCCCCCCATCTCTTTGTTATGCAGCGGACAAAGGGGCAGGAGGAGGCCAGCAACAGACACACCTGCCTTCTTCCAGAGAATAATTTCCTGAAAGAATTCTATTGGCAGGAGGATGAAAGGTGAGAGAGGAAGAGCATCGTGCCACAGGAGGAGATGAGCAACTTTTGCCTATTGAGAGTAACCAGCTTCAGACCTGACATTTAAAAGAAAGGGCAAAACAAGTGATTCTGCAGAAAAGCAGGAAGGAAAGGGATAGTAACCAAAGTCTAAAGTTAAGTTATAAAAAATAAATGAGTAAATATAATATTAACAAGAACATATAGGAAGAGTGAGAACAGGAAAGATGAAGTGAAGAACCAGTGCCTGGGTAGGAAAAGATGTAGATGTACAGAGGGAGATTCAAGCTTAAAACCAAAATATTAAAAAACCTTTCTAGAAACATTGAGAGGGATAAGGCTTAAAGGAACACAAGCAAGAAACCATAGTCTTCAGCATGTAAGCATCCAGTGTATTTTGTATATAATTGCAATTCAGTAAGTCTGTGGGAGGGGGGAGATCATGCCCTTGAGCAGAGCAATATGAGTGGTCCATGGCTGGATTCTCTCCCATTCTATTTAATGCCTACCAGGAGAGATTGTTTGATGGTTTGAGGTACAATATCATCAATATTCAGATGATACCTAGTTCTACCTCTCGACTTAAGACCAAATGGGAGAAATAGCAGAATCTAGATTTGAGGCTAATATGATTAGACTTGATCCAAACAAGATGGAGTGACTGTGAACTTTCTGTTTCTGTTAATTTGAAACCAACCAATTGTGAGATAACCCCAACAATAGCTCTTGATGGGATTGTGCTCCCCAAAGAGCATTTATCTAGGGTTTCTGCTGGACTCACAGCTTCTGCTGGTTCATCAGGTGGACAGGAGCGCTTTGGCCCAGTTTTGCCTGGTGCACTGGTGCTAGTGGTCCCTGAGAGAAGAGACCCTGGCAACAGTCAATCACGTCCTTGTCACTCCTGAACAAAAGTGCTGTGAATGGGATTGCCTGTGAAGACCACCCAGGAACTTCAGCTGTACATAAGCACAGCTGTCATATACTAACAGGATAATCCCAGGCTTGCAACATAATATAGGAGCTGTGTTACTTGCCAGTTTGTTTTTGGGTGCAATTCAAGTACTAGTAATAACTTACACAATCCCAAATGGCTTGGGACCCAGATACCCAGAAATCCTTTGGTTTCAGATAGAAGCTGCCTACCCAAGATATGCCAGTAGAGAAAGTATGTTAAGAGTGCCCTCACCCCCGCAAGGTATGGTGGAAGAAGGCTGAGAAGTGATCAGTCACTGCTGGAACTCCCTTCCCATCACACTGACTTTCCCCCAAAATAAGTTCACGGTTACTACTGGTATTTAGGAAGTTGTTTAGGCAGGAATTTTGGGGTTGAGTTTTCAAATGAGTGCAGATAAATGTGTATCTGCAGCATGAGGTGCATCATTGAGAGTTGTGTGCTCAGATTATTATTTTTGAATAGTTATATGTTTATTATTTTTAAGCTACTGAGTTTCATTCTGACTAAAGAAGAACTTGATAAATAAATACTTTTTTTCCTGTCACAAAACCCTAATTAAGGTTCACAGAGGCCATAATTAATACATTATGTGGATGTGTCTGCTAGATTTTTATCTCACTTGATTAAATGTTGCATGAACACAATTCTTTTGTAAAATTAATTCCTAATTCAGATAAGACTTGCATCTCTGAATTGACTGCAGTTTACAGAAATGTTTCCTGACCTGCCAAGTTTTAAGAAAGTAAGAAATTGTTTCTGCTGAACTGAACAATGTTTTGTCCCCACCTAACAAGGAAGATCCATGAATGAAAAACAAAACAAAAACAAAAACAATTTTTGTACTCCATTGATAATGTATCAGAACTACAGAATAAAATGGAAGGATAGAAAGTATAGAAAAATGCTTTCCTTTTATGATGCACACAAATTTACTATTTTTTTCCAAATGCAATTCTAGGTGCTTTCAAAAGGACAGGTCTTAGAGCTACCAGTCAAAATTCCAACTTTTCCCTTTTAGGGATTTTATGGTATGGAAAAGAAGTTAAGAGTGGATTACAAATGGAAATTCTCTTTACATTTGCATATATATTACCTAGATCCAGCCTGACAATAGAAGTTTACTAGATTGTCTATTCCTGTGTCTGCTTGTACCTACCACAGAATTGCTGGTAAAGACATCAGGGTTGTTTTCATATATGAATTTCTCTACTCTCAGTTGTCGAAGTTTAAACATCTTGGATCCCCTGTTGGTAAGGAGAGAGAGTTCTTCTAACATCACATCCCTGGGAATGCTGATCTTCTTCCCGAGGTTCAGCTTGGACCCTTCTTGCGGCATGACTGAAGGAATACAAGAAGAAGCCTATTATAGAAGCAGCAAAACTTAACCTGTGTTGCATGCAATTCCTCAGCCAAGGCCACTAGAACAGCTCAACAACCTCTATTTACCTAGTATTACAACTAAAATTTGCTTTCTCTGACAGAATACACTCCATAAGGAGTTAAGTGCCGGAGGATGGAATTACAGGAGTTAACCACTACGTTCTGGAATTGTTAAGCCTTCTTCTCCCTTTCCTTTCCTTTGTTGAATATTTCTCTGTAAATATCTTCATCTGCCTTTTTCTGGATCTGACATTATTGCTAGATCATCAGGCCTACCTAGATTGTTATCTACAACTTAACCCAAAGTTAGCTTTGATTAATTATGTCCTGATCATGGCAAATGCAGATTATCTGCATCTCTGAATTGCTAATCATTTCCACCATTCTGATTCAAATTGAATTTGTCCTCCCAGTTTGCCACAGTGGTAGTGTCTTCAACTTAAGTATGATTTAAGGGACCAATATGGGCCAGATGCTTTGGCAGCCTCACAAGCACCTGAAAAAGTCTTTATTTGATAGAATCCATGACTAAATAAAACCCATAATATAAATATAACCTAAATATATCTCTATCAAAATCTTAAGAATGTTTTTAATGGACATTCCTGGGATATTCCAAACATAGACTAAAGAACTGGAATCTCCAACAATGCCCTATAAATGCATTTGTGTCCTTAAAAATGTTTATAAATGGTATCAACAGATTTGATGTTAAAGTGGGTTTGTTAAAAACTTATATTTAGGGTATATTGGACCCCCAAAAATGTATTTGAAAGAATGGATACCAGCTTTCAGTTTTCAGAACTGATGTTTGAAACACCCTTGCAAATGAGGCTACGCTAAAGTTTTTTAGTAGCTTTTTGTGTGATTTTCACTGTAGTCCAAATAAAAATGGGCAAATACATACCAGAAATTATAATATGTCAACATCCCAACTCTCAGGGACATACATTTCTCTCCTGAGTTCAATATTTTCTGTCTAAGATTTCTTTTAACCTTCTGCCTCAATACGTCTGATGGCTTGGCTGTAATCTTCCCTTTCTCTTCTTCCATCTTTGATTCTTATTACTGATCACTATACCATATTTCTAACTTTCCCTGAAAAACCAGGCCAACCTGATTGAGCTCACTGAAATCTAGTGAGATGAAGGGGACATGTGAATATCTCCCTAATATTCCAGGTTATTAGGAATAACATGTAGTTTAAAGAGTGAGAGCACTTAGGAATTCCATCTCTCTGATTTGTTATCTTGTTCAGCACTCTGCCTGATGTTGGGAATACTGGATATGATGTTGGGAATACTGGATATGATGTTGGGAATACTGGATATGATGTTGGGACATGAGATAGGTTTCTGTGCCTTCCTTCCTCCAGAACAACTGTGTCCTAATTAAATTAATCAGATGGTCTAAGATAGTAAATTGAAAACTCCTGAGATTGGTGACTGAGAGATTTTAACATTCACAACCAAAACTGCCTTGTTTTAAGCTACTTGAAGATGGAAAAAGCTTTAAATTCCAGAATTTTCTGGGAGAATGGGAGACATCCTTGCAGCTTTAACTGCTGATCCTACATAAGTCTGAATTTTAATTATTATGATTGAAAATTATGGACATCTACAACATTTATTTCTTCTCCTCAACCAAATATAGTTTTACTGACTCCTTTGCTTTCTATAGTGCTAAATGAAATAAGACAATTGACGATGACATAAAAGCAAGTGACATAATATTAATAATAAAAATGCCTGAACTGATTTTCAGTGATGTTAATGAAAACCGCTTCCTGTGTTAAGTCAGTGTGATGTGCAATTTTTCAGGCAGCAAACAGCCTATGCAACCCAAGCCTGCACAATCAGATAGCAGAGCTTATAAAGCATTCTTTTCTGTTTATTTTGTAGAATTGTTCCCACTTATGATAGCTGAACTACCCATTTTTTAAAGAATCTGACACACATTTTTCAATTCTTCAAAAGTGAAGAAATGAACATTTTACTGAGAGCCTGAGGCATACTGTATAAATCTGAGCTTTTTGGGGTGGAAGGTCTAGATCTATAAAATATGATGTTCCCCTACACATCCTAGTGGCAGAAATCTGATGGACTTAATGTAAGGTCTTGATTCAATGTTATTTTGTTGAAAGAGAAAACAATTCCTGCTGATCTTAAGTGTATGATGTGATCACTTTTGAATAAATCAAATCTTGAGATTATCATCAAGAGCAAGCGTCTAATCTTACATTTTAGCAAGATAATGGGGTAGATGATAGCCTCTCCAATCCATAGTATTAAGGGAACTTTTACTTTTGTATTTTCCTTTGGATTTCAAACTCTGGTAATTTGTTTCCAACAAATTACAGTGTGTTGCTCTTTGTCTATCACTATAATTTTACCATAATTTCCTTCTCCATCTCTTTGACTTATGAAAAACTGTAGTCCTACATATTGTGTCAAAGTGTTTTCTCTGTCTGGAAAAATAACCTGTATGTTTTTTTGTAAATCATTTTCTAGATATTAGGGAAGAATTATTGGAAAAGGAATGTGTGCTCATGGGATATCTCTTACCTTCTTGGGTTAATTCTAAAATGAGTTTAGTAGGTTTTCTCTTCTTTTTGGGAGCTGGGGTTCCTGCAAGAGGCATGCTGTTCGAGGGGTTTTCTGTGTGAGAATGGAATAGTGGAATGAATCTGATTCTTGTAAGATGCAGATGCAGATGCAGAACTAATGCTGTTTCAGGATGAAACAATTTTAAATTCCACATATCTATAGAAAAGGTGACAGCCACCTCTATGTCCCCAAACAAAAGGACATAAAAGTGCAGATAGAACTCCTCTGCATTTTCCCAGGCAAACGCATCAACAAAATTGTCCAGCATACCAAAGAGCAAAATCATTCTTCCCTGATCAGACCCAGTTTGGAATATTGTATCCAATTCTGGGCATTCGAATTCAGTAAGATAATGACAAATTGGAGCAGTTTCAGAAAAGGGTCACCAGAACGATGAGTGGTCTTTAAACCCAACTCTTCAGGCTGCCACATGAAAGGGAAAGTTTTCCTTCAATTGAGATTTTTAAATTCAGACTGGATGGACATCTGTCAGTGAGCAAGCTCGTAAATTAGATGACCTGAAAGGTCCCTTCCAGGATTATGATTGTACTAGATGATTTAAAGGCAATGTACTTATTGCAAGACCTTCCCGTGCTGGCAGAATTAATTAGTTCCAAATCTAACATTGGCATTGTGTAACTCAGCTCCTGAATAACAGAATAATAGAGTTGGAAGGAAATCTTGGTTTGAATAGAACCTTGGATTGAATCAGTTTGGAATTTGGTAAAGTTCCCCTGTCTTTATTACTGTTATTTCAGATTAAGGTTGAATTGAATACTTTCACATTAGTCTACTTGGCAGATTGTTTCCTGTAACCTTAATTATGAAACTAATTGCCACTCTGCAAATTTATTTTCTCTCTTTTATCTATTATTGTATTATTATAATGAAATTATACTGTGACGTTATTGTATCAATGTTTATGTTTCTGCTAGTTAACCTGTTATAATAAATTTGTATTCTTAACTGATTTATCATACTCAGTTAATCAAAATTTTCTATAAAGCTACAGCAAAGTTTTTTATCGCACTATGATACACAAAAGAATAACCACGAAGAGTCTACTGCTCATGCTCAAAGATCAGAGGTATTCTGCTTCTCAGTATAAGTTGCTTTGATATGAATGTGGGAGATTTTTTGCATGCATATATTTCTTTTGGGCTTCTTAGAGGCATCATTGGCTATTATTGAGTGTGATTATTGTATTAGATAAGATTTTGTCTGACCCAGTAGGGTTTTATCATTAAAAAAATCATAAAAAACCAAATCTCTGCTTGATAGTGGTTGCTCCTGAGTGAAATAATAGTACATGCTGTGTTGCCTTTGCTTTCCAAGGAGATTGTTCAGATGCCCAATGTACTTTTATTATATGAGGCAAAACTTTTTTATTAGAAGAAAAAAGTGCAATGAATCATCACAATCATTTAGAGTGGAAGGGCTAGGAAGTACTTAATCAAGCTCCCAATTCCAGCTCCTATATAATACTTAGTATAATGAATTTAGCCCAGTTTTCATAATGAAAATGTAATGTAGCAAAACAGAATGAATGAGCCAGAACAGAAAGTCATATTTGCTTCTTGGATCATAGTTTCCTGTAACCTTCTATGACATTGAATTGTACTAGCAATAGCATTTAGGCTTATATACAGCCCCACTGCACTTTATAGCAGTCTCTAAGTTGTTTACAATGTCAGCTTGTTGCCCTCAACAGTCTGGGTCCTCATTTTATTCACCTCAGAAGGATGGAAGACTGAGTCAACCTTGAGCTCCTCAGGATCGAACTCCAGACTGTGGGCAATGTTTAGCCTGCAATACTGCACTTTAGGGGCCGTGGTGGCTTATGTGGTAAGATGCTGGGCTTGCACACCGCTGAGGTCAGCAGCTCAATTATTTGATTCCTGTGAGTGAATAAACCAAACCATACCGGAACAAGAAAGGAGCCTCCCCTGAATGCCTAACGGCATTCAGGTGTCCTGCAGGTAAAGATAAAACTGCCTGAAAAAATTCCTTTCACAGAGGCAGGCAGCCACCTTGGTGATCCCTGGCTAACATGTGCCATACGCTAAATAAACTGCACTTTAACTGCTGCACTACCAGGGATCTTCTACTACTGGTGCTACATGAAAACATAATCTCAAGGCATCCTAACTTGCCAATAGGAAAAGCAGTGAGGAATGGTAGTTGTCATCTATTGTCCCAAAAGTGTGATGTAGTAATTTGAGTAATCCAAGTATTATTAAAGGCATTTGTGAGAGAATTGATAGGTGAGCTAGTCACAGTCCAGACTAGGGTTCAAACACATAAAATTCTGCATGGACAATTAACATTTAGTAGGTAGAACAGAAAGTCATCATACTCAGGCAAAGATTAGAATTTCCAGTCTGTGAAGACATACCGGTAGAAGGTAGAAGGATAAAGTGCCATAGAAGTGGTTCCATTGCTGTTCTGCAAAACCTGATCTATTGGAAATAAGACTTTGTTCATTTAGGTTCGCAAAGTGGTCTTCCAGGGCAGAAAGAAGACAAGCTCCACTGTTTGAACTGTCCTGTCTCATCTACAGAGTAGAGAGGATCTAGCAGGCCACGAGGAGCTCAGGTTTAAAAAAATATGCAGGATTCCAGCAGATGGTAGGCATGCCTATCCAATCTCCAAAATGGTGAGGAGACAACTTTGCTTGGATATATATATGATATATAATGATGTATGAGTTTTCCTGAGACCTAGTGGCCAAAACATAATGTAGACTCGTGGGTTTTGAACTGGAATATCCTGGCAACAAGTCTAGCTAGATTACTTGGTAGAACCACTGCAGAACATGTAGCTTTCAGTTCCCTAAACTTTTGATGCTGGAAGGGGTGGAAATATTGAGTATTGGTGTGGAAATTGGTGTATTTGTGTGGATATTGTTTTATGCTGTTTATCTTGATTAGTTGTTAGCAGGATGTCATTTCCACATGGGGTTTGGCCCTGCTTCCAAAGCAGTGCCACACTTTCTTATCCTTTACTGAGCTGCCAAAAAATTCAAAATTGGAAAAAAATATGTTTTTGCAATTTGAGACACATGAACTTCAGGTGGCTGGGAGTGATTACTTGTTCCATTGGTAGGGAGTCCTGTCAGTGCTTCGCTTCTGGTATGGTGCTGCCTCCTTTCGTTTGGCTGCAAGGCCTCTGAAACTCCCTAGTGGCCTCACATGAGACACAAGGGCTGCTTTGAGTAGCCCAGCTGGCTTTCCTTGTCCTCACCCAGAACTAACATGGTGAAGCAATTTGGGAAGGGATGGAGTGGAAGTGGGGAAGGCTGACTGCTTCATCCCTTATCATTGCCGGGAGCCTCTCTTGCAATGGCTTAAGTGAATGCAACCACAGGTCACTGAAAGAAGATTTCAGATGTCTTGGGGACTATTTAACAGAGAGCCCAGAGCTGTCCTCTAAGCTGTCATATGAATCTTCAAAGTAAAAAAATCAATAGAATAACTATATTAAAGAAGGAATAGGGTCACTGCAGAAAGAAATGGGAAATGGCCATCATCTATACACATAATGGAGAATGAATGAAAGAATAGGGGAATAAATTATCCTGTTAACTTCAGTAAGTGAACAGAGGAACTGTTCCAAAGAAAATAGTAAAAATAAAGGGCTATGAAAAAAAAGTAAGGAAAATGCTTAATTGCATTGACTCAAACATTTTATTACTTTTGATGGTTTCTGGTCTTATAGACTCCATGGGGTTAAGACAAGGTTATAGGATTCCACTGATACAGTAACTGACACAAGTAAGTAAACTTACCTGGATGTCTTTTGACCCTTTTTCAAGAGTTTGTTGATCAAGGATGATGTCACAAGTTTGTTTAGCGGAAATGTACCTGTAGAAAGAATAATAAACATATAATGGTACAGGAAAAGTTCCCTAAAATGACACTATGGCATTGGATAGAATTTATTCCGTGTGTATATTGTAGTGTATATAAGAATAAGAATGTGAAGTGTGGCATAATTAGAATTTTGGATTGTATCGCCTGAACTGTACTTTGTTCTGTTTTGCTCTGGTCAATTCCTACCTTGAGTGTTCAGCTTTGGCACTATGTATAAAGAAAAAAAATAGACAAGTGGATGGCATGAAGATGTTCAGGGACTGGCAGATATAAAGTGAGATTGAGGGAAGTCAATTTGTTCAGACTCAAGCAGAGACAATGATGGTGGAAATATGATATGTAGTATCTTATATAACATTTCCATAACTCTTCAAATATTTGAATAAGATAGCCCTAACCTATTCTCCATCAATTGAAAGTCCACTCATGGAACATTATATAGAATCTCTTATCCCTTTCTTCATTTTCATAATAGGAATGGAGAGGAAGGGAAAAGAATGTTTCAAAATTATGACCAGTTTTGAAGAAGCAGTCAAAGCCAACTTGATGTTAACTGAAGCATGCATGCATCATTGCCAGCTGAGCCACCGGCTTATTGACTTTCCTGCCAATCCTCATGGTTAAAAGGGAATACATTTAGAGTTAAGAATCTGTGGCTTCTTTGCTTAATATCTATGTTTGGTCAGTTTTGAGACATCCCATATGGATTTTTTATTTAAGGATCCACAAAGACCTAAGCTCCTACTAAGTATTTTACCTCATTCGTTTACCCCAAGAACCTTCCTCAGTAGCTCCCTATTTGCCAACATTTAGCCCAAATTGTGGATGAGATTTTACCTTGATTAAACATAATATGCTGCCATCAGGACAATTAAGTTAAGGAGCCAACAAAGAACATACTTCACTACTGACCTTTTTACTTATCTTAGCATAAGGATGTATAAATTTAGGGGGGGAAAGGCAAAGATTCTGTTCTGCTTGCAGATAATGCAATAGCCACTAGGCCTGTTGCCCAATGTTATATAATACTCAGTGCACTCCATGCAATTAAAATTATTTAGACTACAATGGTATATTATTCTACTGAAATCTTTGGGTTTTTATGCAGTAGTCAGTATAAGTATCTCAGTATGTTGTTGGTTAATAGCTACCCTTGAGTTTGGTAGTTTTCTGATTTGTATTTCTATGCTTGTTTTTAATGATTTGTACTATTCAAACTGGTGACATTTTCTAGGAAACCCTTCTACTTAAAGTAGTCCAGTTAGATTGCAGTTAATGAATAGGGGACTTCTCCAGTAGTTAGAAATGTGATGTTGCTCTTGGCCCCTGGAATAAGAATATCATCTCCTGGAAATACCATTTCAGGACAGAGAATAATAATCTTAAATTATATGAAGGCAGGTTCCAACTGAAAGTTATAAAAACAGTTGGACTTTTACCCAAGGAAGAGGTGGACTCCCTTGTATATGAGGCTTTCAAGCAGAGACTGGACATCCATTGATCTGGGATGCTTTTGTTGGATTTTTGAGCCATGAGCAAAACATTGAGCTTGGTGTCCAAAATGGTAAGAGTAGCTTTGTGCAACTAAAATATGTGTGCCAAGAAAAACAGAAATAATACAGCAATTTACAAAATGATTTCTGGAGACTTGTACACAACAAAAAAGGAATATTTATTAGTGAATTAAATAAATATTTATTAATGAATTAAAGAAATTGTAGACTATTAGACAACATGGAGCCTGGCATATACAAAGGAAGGATTGTGTAAACAACAAGAAGGTGCTAGAAATTATGACAGCCTTGAGAGTACAATTTAACCTGGTATTTTCAAATTTAACAACTTTAAGATATGTAGACTTCAACTCCCAAAATCTCCCAGTTAGCAGTGCTGGCTGGGAAATTCTGGGACGATGTCCACAAATCTCAAAGTTGCCAAGTTTGAAAAACAATGGTCTAACCAATTAGAGGAATGTTAGGTAGTTTCCAAGAAGGGGAGATAAAAAATGAAATACAATATCCACACCTCCTTTCCAGAGAGTCCCAAAAAATCAAAATAGAAATCGCAACCATATGGTTGAAGGTCCATCCCTGTATCATGTGTTCCAGTGACTGACCCAGTCAGAAGAATGGAATCACAGATTTGTAAGGGACCTTGAAGGTCTTCTAGTTCAATCCCCTGCTCAAGCAGGAAACCCTATACTATTTCAGACAAATGGTTGTCCAGTCTCTTCTTTAAAAACCTCCAGTGTTGGAGCACCCACAACTTCTGGAGGCAAGTCGTTCCACTGATAAATTGTTCTAACTGTCAGGAAATTTCTCCCTAGTTCTAGGTTGGTTCTTGATTAGTTTCCATCCATTGCCTTTTGTTCAGCCTTCAGATGTTTTGGAGAATAGGTTGACCTCTTTTTCTTTGTGGCAGTCCCTTAGCTATTGGAACACTGCTATCATGCCATCCCTAGTCTGTCTTTTCACTAAATTAGACATACCCAATTCCTGGAACCCTTCTTCATATATTTTATCCTCTAGTCCCCTAATCATCTTAGTTGCTCTTCTCTGCACTCATTCTAGAGTGTTAACATCTTTTTTATATCATGGTGACCAAAACTGGATGCAATAAATGGAATAACTGAGGCACGGAGGCTATCCCAATTTGCTTTATTACTAGGAAAGGATTTTAATGACCCTCAATCCAGATTATATTTGAGACTGTAAATTCATTTATGTTTTCAAGCAACTGCTTAATGAAAAATGAAGACTCATTCGTACTGGAGCTTTCAATAGCTATTTATATTTTCAACCATTTTATTTCAGTTTTCTCTGCAGTAGTTCTTTTTCCATAATTATTTCACTAATAATTTTGCCATGTATAAAATATAGTACTAACATTTATTTTGATCTTTATAGAATGTATTATTGTTACATGTGCTTTTTAAATAAAAAACAACAGCCCTTGTTTCTCATCCATAAACATTGACAACCATATCTCTGCCTGCTTGTCTTTCCAATGTAAGTTATATGATATTTTAGAAAAAGTTAAACATGGAGATCCCAACTTCTCTTTCTTACCTAACAAATTATATTTAGCATCCAAACCATCTCTCTGACATTTCTCTATGTCATCAGCATCTAAACTTTTAAAGGCATATTGGCTCTGTTCCCTATATAGCTACTAGATATATGAAAACACTTTCACTGGAGATTCAAAAAAATACTATGAAATTTTATAGAAGAAAGCTGAACATTCATTATATTTCTTCCATATTCTCACTACTATATAATGCTGTGTCCTATTATCCAATGCCTTTTCTTGGTTCAACATACAGTATTTTATCTATAGGATGGTAGTTAAAACAAATCACAGATATGGATATATCTTTTTACTATACAGAAGTTATGAAATATTATAATAAATGAAGAGATGCAATTTGTTGAACATTTATATCTTTAATATAGTCTTGAGATGAATCTTTCAAATATAGGATGTTTCCTTCTCAAAAAAAGATTGTAAGAAGTAAAAAAAATATCTTATTTTTTCATGGAGAGATTATTTACATCACAAGGTTAAATACTAGCATGGAAAAATTGAATGACAAAATCCTTAGAAATTAGAATATCCATATTTCTTATGAATCCAATCCCTTGGAACAGAGGAAACAGGTAGCTCTTTTTTCCGTATCCTGGAAGAATTATTCATGCTTGAAAGGAATTCACAAATCAATTTTATTTGTCTTGATTTGCTAACTCAAATTAATTCTGAAGCTGTGAGTGTGTTTAAAACTGAAACAAGCATTGAGCTTCCAATTTTATAACAAGAATTGTGCATAAGAGATTGGGCATTTGCATACCAAAATTTGAGTCGTAGTGAAATAAAGAGGATTTCCCTGACCAATGGTATAATTATAGAGTTCAGACATCCATTGAGCTGATTCCTCCTTCTATTTGAAGAAGGAAAAACTGGTTAATTGGACACCTAAATTCTGTTGGTTCTGCCATCTCTTCGCCAGGATCCAATTAGAATTCCAGGCATAAACAGAGAGGATTTATGTATATCCATTTCAAATACCCCTCTCTCTCCCTCTCTCCCTGTCCCCATAAAAGTTCACATAATAATTCCTGATTCACATTCCTCCATTCTGGTCAGTATTGTGCTCTGCTAAAAATTAATCTATTTAAATAGTTTTGGGTTTTTTTTACATGAGTTGTGAAGGCTGACCATTGCGATGGTCACCTTACTCAATGCATAGGAAGTCTCTGTTCTTCGGCAAATGACTTTTGGGTGTGGTTTAATTATCAATTTAGATTAGTTTTTCATTAGAAGGATTGAATCTATGTCATCTTTTTGGCGTGCCTACCTGTCTCACATAGTTACAAAATCGGGGGCAGCAGTAGAGAAAATAAAACTGGGAAGTTTTATTTTTGCATTGACAAGGCAGCAGTCATTCTAGCTGATCACATGGGGAATGGCAGGGAATTTCTGCTGTATTAGTGAAATAATTTAGCAAGCAGGACAGCCTGGGAGGAGGAAATACTGAAATACATCCAAGAAGAAGATCCAATCTCTTTTGACATTCACCAAGGCCAAGAAAGTGACAGGGAAAGCTGGGCTGCCATCCAAAATGCTCCAAACAGCTAATTCAGAATGCTAAAGCTTCTAAAGGCAGTCAGTGAAAATGTTGAATGGATCGCTCCAACTATAAAGGGATTTCAGTGGATTCTTATAACATTCAGGAATTCCAAGCAAGTATTTTTTGTGTGGCCTTTTTTTTCTAATAGAAGAAAGGGCTCTTGCTGGATTTGGTTGACAGAGGTCACTCCAAAGTAAGCCAACATTTAGTGCTCAGAGAGAGGAAAGAGGTTCTTGGCAGAAGTCAGTCAATACAAGTGCTTCTGCTGGCACCCTTGCCTTTTATCACAATGCTTTTCTTGTTAATCCTCAATCCCAACAGGCAACTGGTTTAAAATAATGTGATATAATGCTGATTTTAGACATTTTGTTCTTTTGTCTCTTTCTAGTTATCTTTACTGGCTTATAACCGCAGAGAGGACTCACCTTAGGCACACATCCACAGGCCGCTCGACGGAGCCTCCGGTAGCAAGAGCAGGGATTGGTGTCTTTGGGCTCCCTTGTTTGGCGAATTCTGCAGGAGACTTGGTAACCGGTGACCCTCCTGGGCCCGCACACCCTGCTCCTGGTCTGCACAGCACAAAGTGCTGATGGGGAGTGCTTTGCATTTGACTCTTGGAGACTTTGCTCACACAGGCATCCTGGAGTTATTAATAGTTAATGGGAACTCAGAGTCCAAGGATCTCAGATAGCATCAGCAGGGGCAAAGCTGGGAAGGGGGAAAGGATACTTCTGCATCCCTCAATAAGCAGCTCCGAGACCAGGTCTGAACATCCCAAAAACAGCATTATTTACATTTGTACAAATACGATGTGTATGTCCTATGGTTCCAGTAAATCACATAAATCCATCGATGGTAGCAGGGCAAGCAGTGCTCCAGAGCTTCACACTATGCAGGTTAATAGAAAAGGGGTGTAGGGGGCGGGAAAATTCAGGCAGGTCCATCAGGATGGCTCCACCTGCAGCAAATTATGTCAGATGGTTATATGTTGCTTTTTTTCCCTATTCTTCGGTCTTAGAAAGAATACTATTTTCCAGTTTGCAGGCTTATCAAGACAAGAATTAAATAAAATATTATTTAACTATAAAAGCTATTTATAAACTGCCTACGTAGAAAGGTTCTCTGATGTGAAGGAAACTATTAAGTGATGAAAGGATCTTTTCCTGAAAAAAAGGAAAGATTGAGATGGGGGGAAAAATCTACAGAAAGAATAGAAGCAACAGAAGTATAAAAAGCACCCTCAAAATCATAAATATGAAACACCAGACAGAGTAGAAAGGTCACACAGTGGCTATATAGGAAATATTTTATGTTGAGAATTCCTATAAACCCAGCTTGAATAAATGCTTAAGCAAGAAACTCAAGGAAATAGTCTTGGGCCTGACAATTCAAAACTTCATAGTTTGTCAACAGTGTAAAACAATCTGGTACTTTAAAAGCTTATATTAAAAAAGTCAAGGGCATAATATGAGGCTGAAGAATGTAAAACTAGCTAGATAATTTTTT
Source organism: Oxyrhabdium leporinum (assembly GCA_032468155.1). NCBI lineage: Eukaryota > Metazoa > Chordata > Lepidosauria > Squamata > Cyclocoridae > Oxyrhabdium > Oxyrhabdium leporinum. The sequence continues at coordinate 31,517 of JANHFL010007052.1, read as the reverse complement.
TAGAATTCATTTCCAAGTTTGGTTCTACACTTTGAAAATATCTATTACACTCTCATTTATCTCTATCTGCAATCAAATCCTATTCATATGTTTAATTAAATCAAAGTTGTACAAGGTCAAACTGGAAACTATAACACCAAGTGATGCGTTGAGGCTGTAGGTCAAATTGTTCCTTGGGTTAAGATATGTCTTTAATGATTCTTAAGACAACTGCATCTACCATGCCAGCCCTTTTGAAATAGATTCTGGACAAAAACACTAACCTCAATTAGGATTGTGCCTAAGCAATTATAGTCTCTGCTATCAGTGCAGCCTCTATCTACTTATTTATTCTGCTGCCTGCTGCCTACCTGCAATTTGACAGTTCGAATCTCACCAGGCTCAAGGTTGACTCAGCCTTCCATCCTTCCGAGGACCCAGATTGTTGGGGGCAATATG
>JANHFL010007052.1:12166-25961 GCA_032468155.1 Oxyrhabdium leporinum | reverse complement strand
CGCCGTTCTTACGGCGATAGAAACCGCCAACTTTACGCGGGAGAAAACCCGAAAAGAACCCAAGATATACATACATATATATACATACACACACACATATATATACATATACATATATATATATATATATATATATATATATGAACTATATTGCCCTAGGTATAGACTATAGGCAACCCAACCAAGCAGAGGAAATAGATGAATTTTTTACTAAGCAGTTAGCTAAGGTGTGCAGGAAACACACCACAGTCATAATTTAACTAATTTAACTACCCTAACATTAGCTGGGATAAACTCTGCATCAAGTGAGAGATTGAACAGGTTCCTGATAACTTTGTCATCCAAAGGGTAGAGAAGGGAACTAGAGGGACAGCTATCCTGGACCTAATTCTTACTAACAGAGATAAAATGATAGGATTGAAGTTGCAGGAACTTTGGTGGAGAGTGATCATGTCATACTGGAATTCAACATAATGCAGGGACAAATAATTGAACAAAGTCAAACTACTGTCTTAGACTTTAAGTGGCCTGATTCAACAAACTACAAGAGTTTTAGAAAGGATTCCATGGATGGAAATCCTAAAGGGAAAAACAATTCAAGATGCTTAGGAAACTCTGAAAAATGAGATTATAGACACCCAATTTAACACAATGCCACAGAGAAAAAAAACAAGAGGCCCCAGATAAGCCAGCAAGGTTGCATAAAGAACTCTGTGATGAACTGGGAGGAAAAAAAGGACAAGTATAAAAAATGGAAAGAGGGATATATAACTAAAATAGAATAGCTATAAATAGCCCGAATCTGCAAGGATGAAAACAGGAAAGCTAAGGCTCAGGATGAATTAACAGTTGCAACAAATGCCAAAAATAATAACGTTTCTTTCAACATTAGAAACAAGAAAAAAAGACAAAGAAACGATTGGTCCACTATTGGGAGAACATGGCAAAGAGGTAACTATCAAGCACCAGGGAAATCAGAAGATTCAGGCAGTTCAAATGAGTGTAAAAAAATATTGCAAGCTTAAGCTTGCTACAAGAATCTGACCAACTGGCTGTTAAAGGGAAATGAGTGGGCTGGACTTAGATCTCTTGTGGGTGCACAGGGACTCATGACTTATGACAGGGAGTTTTACCCCTCCCTTGAGAGCTCATGGGAGCTCATGGGAGCCTGGCCATCTCCTACACTACAGTAATGAATAGCAGGAAGAAAGCAGAACTGCTTAATTAATTCTTTGCATTAGACCAACCTACCAAAAGCAGCACCACAGAATAGGAATGCATTGCAAAATAGGCAAGAAAAGGGTAAGAGAACATCTATCCAATCTAGATGGGTTCAAATTACCTGAATTAGATGGTTTACATCTGTAGAGTTCTGAAGGAGCTGGCATACATGATTTCAGAATCATTGAATGTAATCTTTCAGAACTCCTGGAACAAGGGGAAAATACCAGAGGACTGGAAAAGAGCTGATCTGGTTCCAATCACATGTGGTTTCTCTACTCCAAGAGGGGGAAAAACTGGATCCAGGAAACTACAGACCAATCAGCCTGACAATGGTACCTGGGAAGATCCTGGAAAAGATAATCAAGCAGTGCATTTGTAAGCACCTAGAAATGAAGAAGATAATTAGTAGAAGCCACATGAAATTGTCAAAAACTGATCATATCAGACAAATCTTATTGCCTTCTTTGTCAAATTAGTAGATAAGGGAAATACTGTGGACATAGTTTACTTACACTTCAGATAGGCATTTGACAAAATAGAGTCTACTTCTTGATAAGAACAGTGTGGGATAGTGTGGGAGAGTTAATGATATACCTTCCTTAACTAATCCACATCTTGTAATAATTAGCTTACTTGTCAGACAGTGACTTCCTTGAATGAATCCTTCCTCTCATATCTGCTGAGGCATGCGGGTTTGTCTAAGATCCTATGAGAGCAAGGGTATGATAAATGATTTACTTCTTTACTTATCTGAAAATACTTGTTTGCCTTCTTCGGTTTTCCTGTTTTCCTGATTCTTTGCATGTATGATCTGTAATATATGCTATAAATAAAGTAGCACAGGCACAGGCAAAGGAGCTAAGCTAGAGAGAGAGAAACCTTGAGCTGGTGCTGGTGCATAGAACCTCAACTGTCGTGAATCCTTCAGGATAGATAGTACCAACATCAGATGGATTCACAACTGACTGACCAACCACACTAATCAGGTAGTCCTCAATGGAACTACATCTACATGAAGGGAAGCACTCAATGCGGTACCTCAAAGTTCTATCTTAGGCCCAGTACTCTTCAACATCTAGTTGAGGGAATAAGAGGAGAACTCATCACATTTGCAGATGATACCAAGCTAGGGGGAATAGCTAACTCTTTAGATGATAGACTCAAGATTCAGAAAGACCTTGACTGACTTGAATGCTGGGCCCTATCCAACAAAACACAATTCAATGATGAGAAAATTTAATATCCTATACATAGATAAGAAAAAACAAATTCACAAATATAGAATAGGTGTTATCTGGTTCAAAAGTAGCAACTGTATGAGAGATCTATTGCAGGTGTCCTAATAGACCACCACTTTAGTATGAACCAACAGTATGTTTCAGCTGCCAAAAAAATTAATGCAGTCCTAGGTTGCATGAACAGAGGGATAGTTTCAAGATCACATGAAATAATAGTACTTCTTTATACTGCACTGGTGAGACCACACTTGGAATACTGCATCCAATTCCAGTCATCATGATACAAAAAAAATGTTGAGATCCTAGAAAAAATGCAGAGAAGAATAACAAAGATGATAAGAGGTATGAGAGGATAAACCACATTATTAATGCGTGTCTAGTATAATGAAGAAAAGGACTAGGAGTGACATGATAGCAGTCTTCCACTATTTGAGGGGCTATCAGAGAGAAGAAGGGGTTGACATATTCTCCAAAACACTTGAGGGCAGGACAAGATGCAACAGGTGGAAGATCATTAAAGAAGAATCCAACCTAGAAATAAGGAGAAATTTTCTGACAGTGAGATCAATGAATGAGTGGAACAGCTTGCCTCTAGAAGTTTGTGGGTGCTCCAACACTGGAGGTTTTCAAGAAGAGACTTAACAGCCATTTGTTTGGAATGTTATAGGATCTCCTGCGAGGGGTTGGACTAGAAGACTTTGAATCTTATTATTTATGTTCTGCATTCTAATTTATCTCAGTTTTAAAAAAGAACAACAAAGAAAATGTCATTTCACCATGCCACTAAAGTACTGGTCTAGAGATGGTCCTATCTTAACAACCGCTAATTCATTGATTATTCAAACTTACAATGGTTCCGACCAAGTGGTATTTATGATCTCTCATAAAGTTCCAGTTATCATAGCATCTCACAATCACGTGATTATGATCTGGGTTCATGGCACTCAGCTGAGTTATGACATCACAGCATCCTGCAGTCACATGATCACCATTTGCAACCCTTTTAGCCAGCTATCTACAAGCAAAGTCAATGGGGAAGCTGACAAGAGTCACAAAAGTAATCACATAATGTCCTTACTTAACAACCCACAGGGATTTGCTTAACTATGGCAACTGGGACTGCATTTTTTATTGTTCAATGACTTCATGATCCCATCTATTAGTGGTTGACATTCCAGTCCCAAATGCCATTATTTACCAAGGACCATTTATATTTTAGAAAAGCCAGCCTTTCATGGCAGGTAATCCAACAGCCAAGATAACATGTCCATCAAAGGACTGGTGGGTTGATTTGCTAGATGAATTGTTCCAATTGGAACAGAAGCAGACATGTAAGATGGAATGAAGTATGGCAGATAGACTTGAACTGCCATGCTTGTGCCAGCAATGGGGGGAAATACTTGTGTTTCAGCATATGAGGTGCCATGAGGGCACAGGGGTTAGAATGCAGTACTGCAGGCTAGACAGAATTGCAGGCTAACTCTGGTCACAGCCAGGAGTTCAATCCTGACCAACTCAAGGCTGACTCAGCCTTCCATCTTTCCGAGATCAGTAAAATGAAGACCCAGATTGTTGGGAGCAACATGCTAACTCTGTAAACTGCTCAAGGAATCTGTAAAGCACTGTGGAGAGGTATATAAGTCTAGGTGTTGTTGATATTGATATTGATACAGGAGGAGAACTCAGGTAGCGGTTGTTTCCCATCAGGCTAGGGAAATTCTTGCCCTCTTAAAGCAGCACATAGCTCACCTTCATGCAGAAGCAAGCAAGAAGTCCAATCAGCCCTATAAAGCACAGGAACTATATGCTCTGTATCATCTGGCCAGGAGAAAGTTTGGAGGGGCTTAGAATGGAACAGTCAGCAACATTCCAAGCTGTTGTCCAACTCTTTCCTGCATAAGGGAGCATGGGAGGGGGCAGGAATTTCCTCCGAACCCACCTGGAATTGGTCCATTTTTAATTCAGTGTTTCTTTTTTCAGCTGATCCCCCACACTAGTTTTGGCTTTGTTCTGTTCAGTTTTCAGAAAGTTACCCTGCTGATAACAGAATTCTGAGCCCCTACAAATAATTTCTTTCCAGTATTTTATTGTATTGGAAGGAATAGAAAGCAATTATCAAATTCATTCGTGCATCCCAGAGTTAGGTGATCTTAAATGAAGACATCATCCTTAATTCCACATATAAATCATAAATATGTTTGTTGGGTTTATGTATTTGATAGCAATTCCCATGTATTCCTATGGCTTTGAGCTTCAGCCTTCTTCCTGTTAAAAGTTGAGAAAAACTGAAACTCATATTAACCAGGTAGTGGCTCCCTGTTTTCCTCCAAAAAATTCAAGGATATAGTTTGATAATCAGAGACCAAGGAAGGAAGATTATGAAATTCTAGAACACATTGATTATATAAAAGAAAGCTGAAAATGGGTCATTCCTCTGTTTTATTGTTTAATAAGCAATTAACTTCAAGGTTTCCATTTTCAAGTTGTATTGGGACTATTTTGCTTCCTTATTAATCAAGCTTTCTTTTAGACAATAATTAGTCTCACATTTAATATAGGATGTGCATCAGATTTATATTTTTCAAACCTCAGAGCTAACTACTGTAAATCTCAAGCTGTTCTTGATTTTTATCTGGAAGACTCAGCTCCCATAAAATACAATGGTTCATATTTCATAGTGTATTGTGGCTGTCACTGTGGCTGTGCAACTTAAAATTATAATGATTTCCTATTATTTTATTTGCATAATTGAATATGTTTTAGATTTCAGTCTCTAAGAGCTAATTTAACAAATGCAGTGATTCACTTAACAACTGTGACAAGAAAGGTCGTAAAATGCGGTAAAACTCAATAAATGTCTCCCTTAGCAACATAATTTTGGGGCATAATTGTGGCTATCAGTCAAAAGATTACCTGTACTCATTTTGTTTCTAGCATAATAGGAATATGAGAATAAAAAAGCCAAGCATAGAGAAGAATTAAAGTGCATATCAGAAATTTATTCCTCAGCACAAGCATTTGAAAAGTGACTTTCAGTTTCAAATGAAAGAAAATAAAATAAAAACATACTTCTAGAATGACAGTGTCAGTTCTATTATTACTTCAGAAGTTCAGCCTCACACAGTTGGGGAAAAAGGTTCCAGCTGGCAGGTTCCTTTCTTCCACATGAAATGGTCAATCTTCAGAAAAAGCAGGAGAAACTTCATTGTGGGTCACAAAGAGCACTCTAGCAAAGGTCATTCATTTGAGTTTGTTGCAGAGAAAGCCAATATGATAATCAGAAAAATGCAAGGATCGTCCAAAGTGTCTTTCTGCATTCCAGGTAAAGATTTCACTTTTTAGTCCTTCTCCAATCAGAGATTGGAAGAGCTGCAATTGTCTCTTTCCTGGAGGCTTAGCCGAAGACTGCTTTTATGCTGGTGCATCTTTTGGAAGTGCTTCCTATCACAACTTTATACCTATTGTCCAGTTAACAGAAAATTCAATTGTCAGGGAGGAAAGGGTCCTCAGCTCCTATATTCCCATGGAAGGATACTTCACTTTCTTAATAGGACTTGTATTGAAAATCCATATTTCTCAGCAGTTCTGAAAAGTTCTCGAGACCCACAACAGACACTAGCTGCTCTGAGAGGTGTGTTCATTCTGAATGGTCACACTTCACTCTATGAGATCCAAAAGGTTGCAATAGGTTGAGTCCTAGCAATACTTGACTTTGGATTATAAAAGTTGGACTTGATTATAGAAACTGGATCTCAAAGCCCTCTCCATTTAATCTCCATTTGTCTCAGTCTTGGATAGTACAAATTCTTGGTTAATCTATGCTAACTGCTATTTGTTTTGGAATTCAATCTACCATCCTCCCTATTTAAAATCTTACCAGAATTCTCCTTCCTATTGAAAATATTATTTGGTATTAAAGGAACATAATAAAGCTATGTGGCTTTTGGTGCCTCATTATCAAGGATTCTTTCTTAAAAACATCCCAAAGAGATTTTGCAATTGCATTAGGTTTTCCTAAATTGGCAGTTCTTCAGCTTTCTTCAGGCCCTTTGTCTCTGCATGATAGGCTAAGTTACAAAGTCCTTAACTGCCTATAGCTCTTTATTCAAGTTTTCCGAACACAGGCTCTCTGTGTCAATGGAACCTGAAATTGATCTTGCTCTGGAATTTCAGAAATCAGGACTGGTAGCCATGTTTGTTAGAAGTCCCAATAGGAAACCCAACATGGACAGGGTAGTAAGAGCTAAAAGGCTGTGACCAAGTTATATGGCAGCTTGCAGCTTGCATATGTTCAAATACCATGTTTTCCAGTTTAATATGTTGCATAAACAAAGCTGTAAAGCTATTTAACAGACTTCTATGTGTAGTCCATTAAATGCAACTATCCCTTAAATCCAATTTATGTCATTAGCACCAATTTACATTGTTTGAAGAATTAAGTGGATTTTTTTTCATCATGATTTGTGTAATCACGCAAAACGTATAAATTGATGCAAAAGTCATAAAAAATGTTGCTGGTATGATTACATTAATGGCATACATTGCAACAATTGCCTGGACAATTTTAGGCAAAATTGATTTTGAAGAAGTTTGAATGAAAATGTTACCTGTTGTATCAAAAGTCTGAAATCCACTGAATGAAGGCCCAGATAAACTAGGTTTCATGTAATTCCTTTCCCATTCATAGCAACATGAACTGTCAAAATAATATAAATAATTCTGGCAGATTATTCAGACAGCCAATTCAAGAACTGCAGTTTAGATTGATGTTGAGTCATGCAGCCTAGGAAAAATCCTGACATCCGAGATAAAATACACTATTTGCACACTCCAATCCTTTGACTTTAGCTCATGTAAATTTTCTGTAAATGGACTAATTTAAAATTGGACTGAATGTTGGGTATTTGACACCAATTTCTCAATGATCTAGATGTGATTGCTGGCAAAGGAGGAGCCAGGATAAGATTATATTTTTAGTGTTTTTCCATATGCACTGCACTCCTAATACCACCCCCACCACAAAACGTCAAGGGACTGAGTGAATGCAAAGTAATTCTGGGATTAATATCCTCTTGCTTCTAGCATCACTACCCGGGCACTTTTAAAGATTTCAAGTAGCTGTAAAATAACTTCCCCTCATTGCTATCTTTAATTAAATTGCAAGAGCCTATAAGATCTTTTGCTGATGTTTTGGCTTCATGATTAAATCAATCATCTTCTTAGATATGAATGCAAATCCTACCTCATGAATTTTCACACACTTGCTCATACTTCTCACACCCCTTCTACTTGCTCTCTTGTAATAAGATATGAATGCCATCCTTTATTTTAGCAAATTTAATAGTCAACACTTCATGTTTTGCTCCCATAAATTCTCTCAACCTCTATTCTTTTTTTCTCAGGAGCCTCCAGAAAATATTATTTCTGATTAATGGAAAATAGCTGCCAAGAAAAGAAGTGATGAATAAACTGTCTCTGCGTTTATATCTTTCTTGTAATTAGGAAAAATGGGTCATAAGAAGATAGGGAGATTAAGGTCTTCTGGCTATATTTAAATCACAGCTGCTTAACCTAGAAGGCATTTCTATGCCTTTTTCATTCCCAGCCCTTTCAGTCTTTCTTTCTGGCTCTAAAAGTCATACACAGTTTCTGCTATGACTCTGAGAAGGAAGGATTTAGTCTTTGGCTCCCGTCCCATTTAATTACAGGCTGAGGTTGCAGATTTATTTATGTGAACCAGTGCCTTTCAAATGTTCTGTGTTACTTATACATATATGTGTGGATTTTTTGCCTTCCTTTCTTCTACAACTTCATGATGGAACACATGATGTTTTGCCCTTAATTTCCTCACTCCTTTAGCTCTTTAAGAAACCCAAGAAATAATGACTGACCCAGGGAAGTCTAGAGCTAAGTAGGACCTTGAATTTGGGTCTCAGTCAAACAGCCACAAATGTTGGCAACAGAATTATGAAGCAGCATGGACTTGTGTTCTAGTCCTGCTTTAGGCCTGAAGCCAGCTGGGTGACCTTGGGCAGTCCCTCTTTCTCAGCCCTATGAAACAGGTAATAGTAAGCCACTTCTGAAAAGCTTTGCAAAAAAAAAATCTTGCCCAGGCAGCTGCCAGAAGTCAAGACTGAGGCACACATACATACCTACAAATTACAAAGCAGATTGGAGTCCCCTATTTATCTCAGAACACTAATCCGAGGACAACATAGGGTGGCAATGAGGGAATGCTTCCTGTAAAGTAGGGGTGTCAAACTCAAGGCCCGTGGGCCAGATCTGGCCCGTGGGGTGCTTAGGTCTGGCCTATGGGGCCGCCCTGGAAGCAGTGAAGGACTGGCCTGCGGTGCCTCTGCCAGTGAAAGCGGAGCTCCGTTTTTGCTGGCAGAGGGTTGCAGGAGGCCATTGCAGCTGAAAACGGTGCTCAGGAACCCACCGCAGGTACCCCTGACACGAATGATGTCAAGATGGCCACGCCCACCCCAGCCACGCCCACCCAGGTCCCCCAAGGTCAAACACAACCCTGATGTGGCCCTCAATGAAATCTAGTTTGACACCTTGCTGTAAAGGGAAAAAAACCTCACTCTTGGTAATTTTATTTCTTTGTACACCTTTGGCTTTAGATGGAGTCAGGCTGTCAATTCTCTGGAGGTAAAATTTATTCATAATGATTGGACTCCTTCCTGTTGCTTAAGATGAGTCTCAGTCATCTGCCATGTAAATGAAAAGCTTTCTACCTTCACTGTTTTATTTTCCTGCTCCAAAAAACAAAAACAAAAATCTGTTGAATCCTGTTGAAGAATTTCAAACCCAAAAAATGGAGGGATTGGGGTTTAGGAAGAAAGGCAGTTTGTCTCCAGTTTGGCTTCACTGATCTAATTTATAGGAATTAGGTTTAAACAGAAGAAGGGAACCACAAAGACAAGTATTTAGCTTAAACATCTGGATGGTGCCATTTTGCACACTGCACAGAAGCAAACCTAAGTTTGCAATCCAGAGCACAATTAGCAGTGAGCTGAAACTAATCTCACTTACAAAATTGAAGATATTAAAACAAACAGAAAAACGTTTTCATTGGTGACCAGATCCTGGTCTCCAAATATGTGCCTGCATTCCAGTCTGAGATGCTGAAAACCTGGGTCTAGCTACTTGGAAATTGAGGGATGATGTGGGCCGGCTTGAGGAAGCCCCTCTGTTCATTTCGCTAAGTTCAGGAGAACTTTGATATTGGAGGAGAACTCCCTGATATGGCCCTGGGGATGCAGGTGCAGAGGTTGAGGTCACTTCTGATCTCCAAATTGGTTCATCCAATGTTGTGGCTGAACGAGGAGCTAGCACTGTGGGAGCCACACCACTTGAAATTGGCATTGGGACAGGGGTGGAAAAACGACGAATTTCATAGGTCCTGGTTGTTTTCACAGGGGCTTGCTTGGCCGGTGTGAAAGACAAGCTGGACTGTTGAACTGTTGGACTTGTAGGAGCCTGGACACCAGTGTTTGGAGTCTCCCCAAAACAGAACATGGCAGAATTTAGTTGGTATGGTTGATGTCTGAGGAAGTCAATGACTTTGATCCCTGATTTGTGACTTGGTGCTTTTTTAACTTTGCTCTCTGCCTTTGTGGCCTGGGATTTGCTAGCTGCCAATGGGTAAAATGGGGAATGCAATGGGTTGTAAGCTATGGGAGGTGGGGCACGAATATTTGGTGAATACTTCCAGGAAGAGGGAAGAGAAGGTGCAGGAGATGGAGTTCTTGGCTTTGATGTTGGTACAGCCTCCACCACAAACTTATCCATTCGGCTCTGCCGCTTAGCAAAAAGCTCTGCCCCTTTCCCCTTCAAATGAGACAGGTCATATGCAGGAGAGGAGCCGTTCACCATTCCATTAGGTGTACTAGACTGCTGAGGCTTAGGGGCTACTGGAGGTGGGGTCTTGAACTTCCGGCCTGAGAACTGCATAAAGTTGCAGGCTTCTGCTCCCAGACTGAGAACATCTTCCTCGGGACCTGACTCAAATGCTGCTCCTTGGTGGTCCCCTTTGGGTTTTTCATCCAGATTCTGCACAAGGGATAATAACTCTGGATTTGGGGAATTCTTTTTCTTCTCTTCTACAGATTTGAACATGGGCTTCTTACTGCTTCGGCGGCGGGCCTCCTGCAAGATACCTGTTCTGGGAGCTGGAATTGCAATCCTCTGCTCCCTGGAGGCCAAAGGCTCAGAAGCAGGTCGTGGAATAGCAGAGACATTACTGGTGAATTGCTGGATTGGTGGCTGATTGAGGGGCTGTGGAACTGGACTAACATAAAAAGTAGAAGATGCAAAATCCTGGGTTTGTGGAGAAGATAATTCATTAGATGTAGCTCTGACTGCATCCACACCTGGTCTAGAAGAGGATGAGAGAAATATAGAAGCAGTGGAGGTTCTACCTCCTCTGGAAAGTGATTTAGCTTCTGCTGATTTTGCATCTGCTGCTGTCTGTACTGATGATGGTGTAGTTGGGATATACAGAGACATAGATGTGCTTGCTGTGCCTTTAGGTTGCTCTGATGATGGAGGGGCAGGAAGGACTGCACCTGAAAAAACAGGGGAAACAGGAGGGACAGCTGTTCTCTGGTCACTTACCCTCTCACTACTCTTTTTTAGCACTAGGGGTCTAAACATAACAGATGATGTCATAGGACGTTGCCCAGAAAATCCAGGAGTGAAAGGCCGAGCAGACCTATTGAAGATGCCTGAGGTATTTGAAGATATCTGGGCCCCCTCTCCAAAGATAACAGATGGAGACTGGAGCTGAGCAGCGTTAGGTGGTGGCAGCTCACTAGAAACTTGTGCAGATTCTAAATGGACACTTAGGGGAGTCTTTTCCGCCTTCCATGGCATTGGTGCTTCAATACCAATCATACTGTGTGTAGGCTGGATGGTTAAATTTGGGAGCTCTGCCTCTGGTTTCTGGGCAGACATATTTACTAATGTCTGCTTCCCAGTTTTCTGCCTCTGCTGCTCAAATAATTTTGCTCCTCTCCCTGAGGCTTCACTCAGCCCTTGCTGTAGCTGGGCCTGCTCCTGTGCAGGATGACCTTTGGGCTTCTCAATGTCAAGGTAGGCGTTGCCTCCATCTGAGTGGTTAGTTAAACTTCGAGCATCAGAGAAGCCTTCTTCATCAAATTCTGACTCACTAGTTGGGAAGACTCCATCCTCTTCATCATAGCAGCGGTCTTCCTCCACACTCCCAAAACTGACTAGGGTATATTTCTTAGCTCTCTGTCTGCGTTTTTTAAACATCAGAACTCCCTTGGAGTGGGGGTTGGGGGCATCTGTCAACAGGGATGCAATGGTTCTGCATTTGGTTTTGGCTTCCTTCATGTTTTTTTCTTGCGTGCTCACACCACGATTAAGCTCTGTAAAGAAGAAAATGAAAAGCACAATCAGGGTTCTATAAAGAAATCTACATGGAAGCACATTTGTAGCATCTGTAAGGCAAAATAGCCTTACTGATGACAGGAGTGTTCTTGGCTCACAAATGAATAATCTTCAAGGTTGCATTCTTCTAACAAAGGAACGCAAGATGTCATAGTAATTTGATTGAGGAAAAGAAATCTTTGGCAGTAAATTCCGGAGAGCCTTCATGATTGAGCAACTGAAACTTGGACCTAACCTAGTAAAATCCAATTAGAATTTATTATTAGAAATTATTAGACTATCAAGCTCCATCAGGTGAAAGATACCATTTTATACCTGTGGGAAAGAAACCTACAAGGAGAAATAAAGCCCTAATACATCAAAAAGAAAAGATTTAGCTCAGTTAGCTCCTAGTTGCAATGTTAGGCTTTCTGTGAGCCAGGGGTGTCAAGCTCAATTTCATTGAGGGCTGCATCAGCATTTTGGTTGCCTTCAAAGGTCCAGTTGCATGTAAGACTATGATGACTCACAGAGGCCAAGTGGGCATGGCTGGGTGGTAAAAGCTGGGTCGCCGTGACTAGGTAGCTGGATGGGGGTGGCCAGCTTGACACTGCTCACTGGGCATGGCTGACTTGGGCTGGCTGGGTTGGGATGGAACAAGTCTCACCGACTAACTTGACATGAGGACAATTTGGTGCCCCACAAGCTCCTCACCTCTCCAAACTGCTGGCAGCCAAGTGCATACATGAGCTCATACAGACAAACAAACACACACACCGCATTCTTGGGGACATTTATCCACAGAGGAAGGAGAGGGCCTTCTCCCCAAACCCAGGCATGATTGGCAGTTTGCAAGCTCGGATGTGAATAAAAGTCTCCAAGCTTGGGATGGTGTGTATGTATGTGTGTGCGCGCGCGCGCGCGCGTGCATGTGTGTGTGTGTGTGTGCACAGCATGCCTAAGGAGATGTTCTCAGCAAAGCAAGAGGCAAAGGACGACGTTACTGCAAGTGGAAGTCCGGAGAAGAAAGTTTGCAGGAAGCAGTTTCCTCTCAGTCCAACTTCTGCCTTGACAGATCTCTGGAGAGCAAGAGGAGGCAGCAGGAGAGCAGTGGTCCCTGGTCCTGCATGAGGGAGGCTGGCCCTTCTTGAAATCCCAATTTCCAATTGTGCATAAGGATGCTGGCTTGTTGGGGCAGCATTCTCTCATGCAGCTCCCACTCCATTCCCTCTTCCTCTCCAGAGATCTGTCAAGGCAGAAGTTGGACTCGGAGGAAACTTCTTCCTGCAAACTTTCTTCTCTGCACTTCCACATGCAGGAGCATCATTCTCAGCCTCGTGTGGGAGGCCAGTCAAGACTGGGAGGGGGGATCCAGAAGTCTCCAGTGGAGGAAGGCAAGACCAGGGCAAGTGCCAAAGCCTCGTCCACCAGAGCCTCGTGGAGGACCCTCAGATGGCAGCACAGGCTGCCCAGAGCCCTGAGCAGTGGAGGGCAAGCACCTAGCCTGACCCTCAAGTTCCCAGGACTCTGCAGCGCAGCGCAGCGCAGCGCAGCCTCGCTTCCCTGAGGGGGCTCCTAGCTGAGCTTACCTCCTTCTTGAGGCAGCTGCTGCTGTGCTTGCTCTCTTTGGTCAGGTTGCTCATGGTGGGTGTGGAAGGGCAAAGTGCATGGGTCAGAGAAAGGCCCACTCCCTCTCCATGCAAGGAGACCTGGCTTTGAAACAAAGCATCCTCAGTGAAAGGATGGGAGACCACCAGAAGAGGCCAGGAGGAGGGGCAAGGAGACGGCGAAAGGGCAGCAGGTCTGCTGGTGGCCAAGTGCTAAGGAAGGACATCCCTCAGACCCTCCCTCTCTCTCATTCCAATTTCCTTCCTTCCTTCCTTCCTTCCTTCCTTCCTTCCTTCCTTCCTTCCTTCCTTCCTTCCTTCCTTCCT
>JANHFL010007052.1:0-12066 GCA_032468155.1 Oxyrhabdium leporinum | reverse complement strand
TCATTCCCATTTCTTTCTTTCCTTCGTTCTTTCTTTCTTTCTTTCTTTCTTTCTTTCGTTCTTTCCTTCCTTCCTTCCTTCCTTCTTTCTTCCCTCCCTCTCTCCCTCCTTCTCATTCCCATCTCCTTCCTTCCACCCTCCCTCTGCACCCAGGAAGAAGCGAGGGGAAGGGGAGAGTGTGGCAGCATGGCCGGTGGCTTTCCCACATGGGGGCATAGGGTGTGAGCCATCCTGGTTAAAGGAGAGTGCTCGCGGGCTGCGGGGCCCATGGGCAAGGCCAACAGTGGAGTGGGCCATGGAGATGGCAGAGGTGCTGGTGGCAGGCATGGCTGCTGGGGCTCTACTGCCTGCTGATATACAACAACTTCATGGCGGCCACCCAGGCACTGTCTTGCCCCGCAGGCTGACCGCATTCCTGCAGCCCGCAAGTGCTTTCCTTTCACTAGGGACTGCCCCTGCCCCTGTGTGGGAAACCACTTTTCTTTCAACAGAGACAGCCCCCGCCCCATCCTTTCACTGGGAGCACCAGTCCCCACACGCTCGCCGCTTCTTGTTTGTGCATACAGGGGGACTGTGTGGCTGGCCTGGGCCAGGGCAGAAGCATTGGAGGGTGGCCCCTCGCTGTCTCCAGGGCAGCCCCTCAGGCCAGATCTAACCACATCATGGGCCGGATCTGGCCCATGGGCCTTGAGTTTGACATGTCTGATCTAAGTCATCAAAATTGCAGGCCCTCAGCTCAGAAATCTTTTGGGATTTGCTAAATTTGAAGGGTCTATACAACAGTCCTGGCACCGCCACTCTTTTGGATAAATGTTGATACTGGGATGTTATCAGTTCTGCTATTAAGCAGATTGAGAGTAAAGGAGAGTGACATAATCATAGAAATGGAGGTAGAAAAGGTACTAATAATTATCCATATTCCTAATTAGAACATATTCATAGAATAATAGGGTTGGAAGGGACTTTCGAGGTTTTCTAGTCTAGATAGAAATACTTCTATTAAATTATTAAAATATGTCTATCAAAAAAAATCCACCTTCCTCAGTATATAAGTACAGTATTATGGAAGTTTCAAGTGAGCAGTGCTTCCTGTATTAATTTGTAACTCAATTTTTAAAATTGCCCTAATGCCGACTGCAAGTTCAGCACAAAGTTTACAATGTATTGATAGTAAACAAAATGTACATTGATGAGATGATGCAAAACTTCTCCTTAAAAGTCTCATATTGGCACAGTAGTGGTTAGATGACTCTAGTAGATGCTATAAAACACCGGTAAGCATTTGCCTTCAGTTACTTCAGTTAGTACCATTTAAGAAATGAGGATGGAAAAGCTGCCTTGTTTTATAGTTTATTTTATAATCAAATGCTAATAATAATAACAGCCCTCATTATCATGGAAAGCAGGAAGTAGGATGGAAAGGAGAATGGTGTAACGTTTCTAGCAAAACTAATCTTTTCTATTACATAAGATCAGAATAATGATTCAGACACTTCAGCATTATTTTCCCAGAGCAGCCATTTGAAAACAGTACCAGTGGTGGAAATAGCTGTAATATTATCATGATAAATTCTTCTCCTCTTAGAAGAAGCCAGGGATTGCACAATACATTGGTTCAAAGCAGCTTCCAACCCACTGTTGGCTCTGCTCATTCTAGTTTTTCCTAATTAATTTTTTTTTAAGTTCTCTTTCCTAATTCAGTTTCCTTCCTCAGGCAAACATCTCTATGGGAAAAAAAATACAGAAAGAGAAGAAGCTTGCTAAGTTCAGGGCACAAAGGAAATGTGTACCTGCATATGGTTGGTCCAAGTGCTTGATAGCAGCATCCAGTCCTGGAGAGCAGGGCATGTCACGTACTGTTTTTAACTCCCAGCTCTCCATAAAGAGAGAGAGAAGGAGTAGAATAGCTCCCTTCTGGAGCAGAATCAAAACCTTAAGAGTCCAGGTCCTTTGACTGCAACTCTGCTGGCCTTTTAAAGCTTCTCTTTTGTCTCTTCAGTATTGCTGCTAAAAGCCATGAGGTCACTCTCACTATTTTTACCCTCCAGGCATCATCACTAAAAAGGGTGATGGACATTGTCAACTGTCAAACACTTGCTTCACTTCCCATCCTCCTCTCATAGCTGGGGTTAAAATAAGGCAGAATGTTTCTCACAAGTTTCCACATTTCTGAATAGAACAAAGGCATCCAATGTAATTTAGATTTTTTTTCTGGCATTCACTTACCTAACACACAAAGTTTGGCTCCCTTCTCCCCGCCCCCCAAAAAAACACTCAAATTGTAATCTTAATCAGCATTTGAATCAAAGTATTTTCACAAATTGAATTTTTGCAATAGGTCATACGTTATGGCACACTATTGTTTTTCACAGATGTGTCCTATTCACATCCAAAATGTGGCTAACATAGGAAATCTAATAACATCATAAGTGCATCACTAAGGGGAAATAAACTTTCCCTTCTTTACCCTTATTCTTCAAGATGTATATCAATGGAGCAGGGATTCTATCTACTTTGTAATTAATAACAGAAACCAGGAATATACATTTTGTATATTGTGCTATTCTGAATCACAAAGTACCCAATCTTGACATGATTAACCTAATTCTCTTTGCCTTCATAGCTGTATGTGTTTTCTTTTTAAATTTCCCTATTCTAATTTGAATTGGCATTTAAAAGTAAGACAAGGTTCTGTAATCAGGAATGGCAGTAAATTATTGTGCCAGTTATTTACAGTCATGAATCGTTGGGACATAACTATATGTAAAGTAATATAGAGGTGACTTTGGAGAAGGAGTGGATGAACCATTAAAGAGGAGAAAAAGCTACTCAGTCCTGGAAAGTGTGAGAAAGAAACTCAATGTAAAACTGCCTTGATTCTATTTGGTGTAAGATGGGGCAGATGGAAACTCTGACCGGTTTTTAAGATTCTCTTATTCTACTTTCCACCTATAAAAAACATTCTTTGAATTGCTGCCTTGTCTATTTGTTGACCTGGCTTACCTCAAAGAGCTGACATCAATCCTGAAAGCCTATCAGATTTTATCTCTGCACCATCTTATACTTAATATAATTAAAATCTGCCTCAACAAAATCAAGGTGGGATTACTTTGAGTTTCTCATGCTTTTCTCTTTCTCAGGACTCAGTAATCCCTAAAATCCATCATAATAATAATAATCTGAATAAACTGAGTGTCTGTTTCCTGACCTGATCCTACCTTATATAGAAATATTTTGTGACCTGATGAAGACGTAAGGGGAAAAAATCTGGATGACCCTACCTTGGAAGTTTGCCCATCCCTATTCTGACAGAAGAAATGTAAAAAACAGGTGGCATGTCAGCAACTAAGGCAATATGACGTTAGAGATTTTTCTTTACATTCCTTTACGGACTTGCAGTCATGCATAGTTGCCATTCAAGTTGCTGGATCTGACTGTTACACTGCCAATCATCTCAATTCAAGTGGATTTTTACAATTGGTGTCTGAACATGATGGAATTCACAGTTCAATCAATTTGCTGATAGGATGGTCCAGAAATAAATTTCTTAGTCTTTCCATACACACATTTGAAGTCAAAAACTGCTGTAACTGAGCAAAAAGTGGCAGAAATTTCTTGGATTTTTTTTAGCTTAGATCTTTTCTTATACAACTTCCCATTTGTTTTATTTCTGATGAATGTCATCTTGAAAATAAGATGAATAAAATATGATTTTGATCACCACCTAGCAGACTCAACAATACCCTATTCTGACAGCCAGTATCAGAGTGAAATGGATTATATGGATAACTTTGCAGGATGAGGGGAAGAGGTACCATCTAGGAAAAAAACAGACAAGAGAAAGAGAAGCCCCCAGTGCATTAATGGTCAGAGAATGAAACTTAGAAAAAAATTGATCACTTGGTTTAAAGCCTACTTAATTCTCCTGTTTATAAGTAAGCAATATTCCATGAATGCTCAGTTTTCAAATAAAATCTAGCTTTAACCCAAGTTTAGAAAAATGGCCTTTGTCAAATAGAAACCAAGGAAATATACTCCTGTTGATTATTCTAGACTTCTTTAAAGCTTTTTGTGCTACTGAAAAAAGCCTGTAGGCTTGCTTTATTAAAATGCCATTTCTGCTTGATCCTATTTACAAGTATGCCATGGGATCTTATGAATTTTCACTGGGGTATGCATTCATTTCATAGAAAGCTAGTAGGAAGGACAATATGAGGCAAGATCCTACTTGCATACTGAGCACATAGAAAATTCTCTGATTTAGGAGAGAAGACAATCTATTTTTGCTCTATGATTGAATGAGCAGGTAGATAATTTGGGGGTATTTCCTGATCTCATTGAAAGTCCAGAAGTGTCAGCTTTGTTGTAGCTCTGCTGTTGTACTCACTGTAGCCATTCCTGAACAGAAATAGTCTAGCAAGTGCTGGTAATCATTTTTTAGGATCTTTTCAATGTGTTCTATGTAGGATTGCTCTTGAAGATGTCATCGAAAATACAGCTGTGACTGCCATGATACTGTCAAGAATCATTTAACCCTATCTTGAAAGAGCTGTATTGGTTAACTATTGGATGCCAAGCCACACTCAAGGTAATAATGTTGACCTATGCATCTGAAGGAATACAGGTAGTCCTTGACTTACAACAGTTCATTTAGTGACTTTCAAAGTTACAAAGGCACTGAAAAAAGTGACTTATGACCATTTTTCAACTTATGACCATTTCAGCAAGCCCATTGTCACATGATTTACATTCGGATGTTTGTCAACTGACTCACATTTATGATAGTTGCAGTGTCCTGGGGTCATGCAATCACCTTTTGCGACCTTCTGGCAAGCAAAGTCAGTGGGGAAACCAGATTCACTTAACAACCATGCTACTAATTTAACAACTGCAGTGATTCACTTAACAAATGCAGAAAAGAAAAGTCATAAAATGGGGCAAAATTCACGTAACAAATTTCTCTTAGCAACATAAATTTCGGGCTCAATTGTGGTGATGAGTTGAGGGCTACCTGTACCTCTTCCTTTAACATCCGTAAAATGCTGAAGCCTCATTGGAAGATGTACACACAGCCTGAGCTTTCTCTATGATGCCGCCGCAAATAGGGCATCATAAAAGGCCAGGCTAATACCTGCCTGTTCATCATGGATTTATAAATTGCTGAGCTCTTCCAGAATTAACAGGATGGATGAAATTACTTAGCTGTTATTACTGGTTTTATTGATTTTAGTGGTGTTTGATTGGTCATTTTATCAATATTATTACTAAATTGTGACTTTTTTTAACAGCTAGAAGATACAAATGATACAAATAAATAATATTTAATTACCTGTATTTTTCGGAGTATAAGATGCTCTGAAGTATAAGATGCACCTAGCTTTTGGGGAGGAAAACAAGAAAAAAAAAACTGCCTCTGCCTCCCAGCAATTTGCCTCCTTGCAGCAAACAGCCTGTTTCAGCTTCAGCACAGCCTGATTAGCAGAAGCAGCTGATTTCAGGCTGTAGGGATCGCCATCGCCTATTGCCACTTCCGTGTGCCCCATTTTTGGCCTCCGTGTGCCCATTTTCCGCCTGTTCTGATCCCCGCCGCCTGGAACAGGGTGTTTGCTGTTTGCTGCAAGGAGGAAATTGTTGGGAGGCAGAGGCCAAAGGGTGGGGGCCGAAGGGTGGACAGGGCTTTGGCAACACTCGGTGTATAAGACGCACAGATATTTCCACCCACTTTTGGGGGTGGAAAAAGTGCATCTTATGCTCCAAAAATACAGTAAATCTCATTACAATTGACTATATCTCTTTCTTCACAAAAATAAGTACTTGATTTGGATGAAAGCTCTCCAAATGGCTGCTTCTTGTTCGGGGAAAATGGGATACATACACATACTACAAGTGAAAGAGACATACTAATTTCAGATTTTGAATGTGTTGCAAATGAAATGAATTTGATTATACTGGATCTGATCTAAGGTGGGCTTGCAGGATGCATCTGGGTACGTTTGTATCTGCTACTCCCTCCTTTGCTCTGTCAATAATGCATAGAAACAAAATATGAAGCTGAATACACTACAGAAAAAAGACAAAAGGTCAGCAGAGGTGAGCAAAAATCAGGGAAGCAACAAGTGAACTGGGACAAAAATGAGAGGAGAAACCAGTGACTGTGGTGTGAAAAGAAACAATAAAGAATGAACTAAGGCACAGCCCAGCTGCTTAGTACAACTCACTCCAGTCCCCAACAGCAGACTCCCAGAGTGGGAAAGTGGAAGGAAGGTTTTCTCATTTCTCTAATGACCCTATTTATAATTCTGCATCTTGTAACTGGAGATCATATCTGGGAAAGTAAGGAAAGGAGGGGAAGAGGGGCTGGGTGATCCTGAAGGAAAAAAGGATACGGATGGGATTCAGCCTCAGCTCTGACACAGATTCAAGATCTTGGGCAAAGCCGTCTATCCTTAGTTTTATTTACAGCAGAAAACTGTAGGCCCCAAAAAGTATTTGGCAAATTGTTTTTCGGTCTTTGCAATGTATGCTTGCGATTTAGCAGACCTATCATGGCAGCCATTTTATATTGGTGTCAATGACATTTCCTCAAGTATTTAAATGTGGTATCTAAATTGGTCCTACTCAAACTGCACCTATTTCCAGGTTACAACTAAATATACAGACTGTTTTAATCTTTTTTAATTTTTATGTTTCTTTTTCTCTAACTTGTGTGCCATTTTGGGCAGAGTTGGTAATAATAGTTTTGCCTTGCTCATTATATTATTATTATGAAGATCAGCCTAGAATTTTTTAATATACATAGGTTGTGAGTTGGCTATCTGCTTATCTATTCAAATTTTAATTTATATAATAAGTTCTAGATGCTTGTTTTTCAGAAAAAAAAACATTTTTGAAGTAGGCCATAGAATAGTTATAGCAGTTAAAATCAACCTGCAGCTTTTGATTGCCCCACGGTCCTGAATACTTCTTCTGTATCCTTATAAATGCCACATATGATGTATCTGGCTTTTCTGAGGTACATCTCACTGTACTGACTCCGCTTATGAAAATAAGTTATGATGCAGGACATGGCTCACCCCTCTAGGACAATCAGATGGAAGAGAACAGCTGGGCATGCCTTGCCCAACATTCATGTCATGGCTGTACATTATTCAAAAGAGATAAATAGGCTCACTTGAAAGTAACTGAAACTCCTGGCAAGCTATCAGGAAATTAAATCACTCGGCTCTAATTTTAACTCATTTTCATTTTTTAATCACTTTTAAACTGTGAAGTACAATTTAAGCTTATTTTAATAATTCAGCATTTCTCATCAGCTTGGGAGTAATATACAGTATGCATTTCTTTGCTAATATAAATTATCTCTCTTCAAAGTATCCATGTTGACATTTGTCCAATCTTTACTTGGAAACGTTCAATCAGGAAAGGACATTCTGCATTCCCTAAGTGATTTCTCTCTGATTAATGTTTTAAAAATATTTGGGAAAATTTTTTTTATAAAGATTTCCACCAACACCAGCAGTTCAGTTCATTAAGTCTCTGATTGGAAAGAGATATTTAGTTGTTTGATATAATTCTTCCAGGAGCTCAAAGCAGCTCTCTTCTTGTTTTTTCCCCCACACTGAGAGGAAAGGATCAATGCAAAATTGCCCAGAGGGGACTAAAATCTCAGGCTCCATGCTCTTGGTCCAGCTCTACCCCACACTGTCTCATGGGCTGAGACAGAGGATTATTCCAGAGTCTCTCAGATAACTTTAATGACTGGTAATACATTTCAACATAGCTCTCTTATCTTAGTTTAAAATCTTCATCACTAAACATGCTGGCTCTCGCTTTGTTGGTTCTATTCATGCAACACACTAAACCATAAATCCAACCACATGATATCCAACCATGTTGTATGAATCCAATCTGTGATAAGTGTAGGATTTCTTCTCTTGTGCTGCATTGGGTTACTTCTGCGCACAATACAAGCAAAGATAAAAGAATTAAAGACAATTTGATTCCCTCAACTCCATACCACACCACGAAGGTAGGAATATATTGTGATTGGAACATGCCTAAACATGTGTTAAGAACAGAAGATGGCATTCTTTTGTCCTAAAGGGAGAGAGATGGCTTAGCCAGTTGTTTTAAACAGTTGGTTCTGAAATTTGACAAAAAGACAGCCAACTGGCATTGTGCTTGCAATCTCTGCCATCATTGGTTACTCTGGAAATCTGATGGGAAAATGACACGTTAATACTGTTAGGAAGACAGCAGTAATATGGGGTCTGTCAAGAATGATTTATTTATTTTTGTCAATAGAAAAAAATGCTTCTGCCTACTTTGTTATATGAATTGGAAGTGAAAGTTAGGCATCTCAAAAACATGTAAAAGTTGAATGCCATAAGAATGAGAGACTTAAAAACTGTATAGTAAAACAATAGATATCGCTGAGTGAATAGCAAACAGAAGGACCCTGGTAAAGTACAGTATGTTGGGTGGTTTGGTCATACAGAAAAAAAAGAATGTAGGCTGAATTGCAAAACATGAAGGAAAAGTAATAAGCAAAGGAGAAGATCAGGAAAGTTATAGTTGGATGAATTTTCAAAAAGGAAAAGGCAAGAAGTTTGAGGAATAAAACATTATGTATGAATCTCTACAGTGGAAAGAATAGCACAGTGGAAAGAATAGTTTGCAAAACAGAAAGGTATGGACAGGCATAATGAATGTTTTTATGTAAACTTGATTTTAATTATATTTTATTTTCTCTTATTTCCTGCTTTTAAATGTTTTTGCTCACTATTTCTTGCTTTTTTTCTGTGCTTTGCATAATATTGCTTGTGCTTATCCAGAATAGTTTGCCTAAACATGTATAAATCTCAAGGGATACTGGAAAATTATTGAGTTGTTAATAATGTGGCCTGGCATCTTATATACAACCTCTGTGTATTGTTACTTAGGTGCCATAGACTCAAGATTCCAAGTACTCACATTTGACTTGTTCCTGGCAATAATTCGAGATGGTTTTATAACCTTGCATTATCCTTCTGTGGGACCCCCCCTCCCCCTTCTAGAGAATGAAATATTTTGGGGAATATTAAAAGAGGTAGAATATTATATTTATAATATTATAAATATAATATAATATATTTATTATATTACAGTAAAGCAGATGTCTGAAATCTTTAGAGATATGCCCACTAAGAAAAACTGAGCCAATCTGTTCACAAACAAAACACCTTCATCTCCAAATGTTGGGATTAAAATTTGCATCCCCACCCCCTAAATTCTAAGGACCAGACTCACTACATTGCACAACTCCCTGAAGCATTTCATATTCAAAACCCAAGAAACCTATAAAGATCCATCCACTCATTTGGTCAGCTGCCCCATAACCAGATGCTGTTGTTGGTTCTGCTCATCAATAAAAGAATCCTTCTTTCCAATAAGCCTCCATTTTATTTCCAGTGCCTTTCTTCTGTCTTGGAACTGAACCAGATGGATTTTCCTTCCTACACTTCCATCTATTTTATCCAGTGGATTCTTCATCTTTTACTTCCCTGAAGCTTGTCAAATACATTATTTTTTTTCTAGTCCAACATTTGTTCATATAATGAGCTCAAAGTATGCAGCATTTTGCTAGCTAATCATTACCAAAACAGAAAAATCAGCTTTTATTTAATGTTCTTATATCCTTAGTAACCATGTCCAAATCCAGAAGTATTTAGCTTCTTTCTCTCATTATTTTTTAATAACCAGCTTTCAGAGTTATAAATTACCACTGGAAAGATCATTGCTTTAACATTTTAAAACTGACCATAGCTGAGTATTTTCTCTGTCACTGCTTTCTCCTAGCATTCATATCCTGCTGCTTACTGTCTGTTTTTATCTACTTTGCAGTCCAAAAACACAAAACTTTGTACTACCTTCATTTCTTTGCCATCAGCTGTGAGTTCACTAAGTGGGCAGAATAACATTCCCTTGGTCTTAGTATTTAATATTAACCTGGATTTTTAAATTTTCATTTTTACTTCCTTAATGAATTCTATAAATCTTTCTTACTTGCAGCTAACAAACTATATAGTCCAGGGACCATATGAATTCTAACCTCACTTCCATTCCTATTTTCAATCATTGTTTTTTACCAAAGTGGTTTCTTGTTCCTTAAATATTCCTCTAAAGAATAACCTATTGATTATTTATGTAAATAAATATTTTATAGAGAAATGCCATAAATCTCAGCTGACTTCTCCTAAGGAAAGGAATCCAGGCAGTATTGTTAGTAGTGATGTGTGTGAAGATTGGCAAGTATACATTCTTTTTATCTATCTTTGTTTTCTCTGCTCTTCAACAATTTTCTTCTCTATTCTCTGTATGTATCCTTGTATTACTAACTAACCAGAAAAAGAGGGGGGAGCTAACAAGATAAGAAAGCCGAAGAATAGAGATCAAACCATTAGCTTGTCCTATTTAGAGCTGCTAAATAGAAACAAACCAAAGAAAGTATTTAATCATGATCTCAAGGCAAGGAATGATAAACAAGATTTTAAGAAAAGAAATGAAAGCATCAAAGTGAAAATACACAGGGCAGCACAAAGTGTAAACTAATACTTGATACAAGGATCAGCAGAGGTATCATGACCCACCCACAGATTGTGCGATGGAAATCAGGTGTGGGAATTTTTCTATATAAAATGCTCTTTGGAATCTCTCACCTCCTTTGCACTGACCTAGCAAGTAAAAGACAAGGACACTTTCTGCTTATGTCCTTGTTTTCACTTTTCTTCCTTTTTGCTAGGTCTGATATGTGAATGGTGAATGTGTATACTTGCAGAATAGGTCCTAAACAGATAGTTAGAAAACCATCAGCCATTGCTTGTTAATGGGGCCTTCACTGTCTGTGCTGAGACATTGCATAAAATATCCCTGAAATCTTTGGAACCTAAAATGGCAGATACAACCTAATGTCACACACACATTTAAAAGAATGGCTGTGAGTACTGTGGTACTCTGTCTATCATATTGTTAATTTTTAAGTGCAGACCCTGAATCTGAGGTGCATAATGGTCCTATAGAAATGTCTCACCAGTAACCAGCAGGAATTCCTTCTATATTTTCCTATTGTTAGGAAATACAGTACTTAAACAAAATCTTAATGTTATCTGTAATAGCCACATAATGCTACCCCATCAAAATCTTTTTTGGGTGGGCTAGCACTACCCTCATTTCCTGTAAATGGACTTTAAAAAAATAGATTAGAACATAAATAACTATATTAAGCTCTTTCAGACAACCTTTACTATTTTTAGTAAAGCAGAGTCAGCAATGTTGAAGTGTCCACTGTAACATTGCATATTCCAAATCTACATTCCTCTCTCATCAATAAATTGGGGGGTGGGGGAAAATTATGAGGCTGTTCCTCACAATTGTATTAATGAATATTCCTTCTTGAGTTGCTAGAAAAATATGCTGGTGATTTGTATTCTTCTGATTGCCTACCTATAATCTACCTCCCTTCCAAGGCTTGTGAACTGTCCTGTCCCGAGAGCATTGCTGGAAGACAATACAAGGACAGCAATTGATAGATTCTCTTGACTTTGTTCTCCTGCCATCTAGTGTCAGCAAGCCAAAATAAAAACAACTATGACCTATCATTGTATTTAAAGTCTGATGGGATGGGTTTAACAAGGGGTAGTGGGTAGGTGTAGCCTCTGCACTGATCTATTGTCACTTAGGTCAGAAGATGGGTCTATTGGTCTTATTGGAAAACTGATAAATCTGTGTCTAAAACTATTCCAGCTGAGAGATCCCTGGATTGGAGAAGGGATGAGGGCTGAACCAGAAGGAATTCACATGACATCTGAGAGATCTCCCTTCTATTTCATCCTGTCTGTTCTTCAGCCCAACTGACCTATCAGATGGGCTAGTTTTGTTCAGTCTTTAGCATCCTGTTTTGCACTGTGCCTCTGAACTCTATTCTCTCCCTATTCTTATTCAACATCTTCATAACCAACCCAAGGATGCTGTGGAAGTGATGTCCCAGTGCCTGGAGGCCGTACGGGTCTGGATGAGCGGGGGCAGACT
>JANHFL010007051.1:24075-36013 GCA_032468155.1 Oxyrhabdium leporinum | reverse complement strand
TGGCTACATCGCCAATCAGGTCACTCCTCCACTGTTCCGAGACAAAAACTAGATCAAGCATGTGTCCTCCGATGTGATTACTTTAATTACTCAATGGCTTTGTATGAGGGGGGGGGAGTATGCCCAGCTCTGTCCTTACTGCGGGGGTAGTGTAGATTTATCAACCTCCAAGATACATTTCAGAAAAGTAGATTGTATCTGTTCCAGTAATGTGACATTTATATATCCCAACAATTCTGCATCATATATGAAAATGGGGACTATTTGCTGTTATATATCTTTATTATTAAAATTAGACAACTCACATAGTAGTAGGAGAGTCAGATACATATGAATAAGGATAACTTATTCATATGTATGGGATAAGTTTTATATTTCCAATTTTATGAAGTTCACAGTAAGACTTTTCAAAACATATTCTAGGACAGGGCTGTCAAACTCCTGGCCCAAGGGCTGGATGTGTCACACGATGTCCATGCCCACATCCAGTTTATCAAAGGCAAAAAAGTCCCGATATGCCACATGACGCCACCATGACGACATGAGTTTGATACCCCTGCTCTAGAATATCCGGTAAATGTAAAAAAAAACTAAAAAACTTTTTGAATAGGTCTCATATTAAGTTTTTAAGAAACACCACTTAATCTTATTTAGGGCCCTTAGCCATTGATTTATTAATCAGGAATATTTCAATGCTTTATTCCAGAGTTCTTGTAAATTAATATCCATCCTGAGTGATACTCTTAATATTTCCCCTCCCCCATCGAAATGCTATAGACTTTAAATGATCTAAATCCATTCCAGTTCAGACAGTAATTTAGGAGTTTTAAGGTCTGTGAAACTGTCAAATCAAGAGATTTAATTTAATTTAATACACTTCCATATTACAGTTTTAGGCAATCTGAAACCCGCTTCCTTTATTTCAAAGCCATTAAAAACTTGGTAGGCAATAAGCTAATCTGGAGTATTAATATCCTTGATTACTGATGATTTGGGAAAATTTCTAATTATTAGTCCAAGAGTGTAAGTTTATCATGTGAATAAGGATCATATTTCTACTTGTAACTCAGCTTCTTCCAACTATGCCTTGCCAACCTTAATTTACGAAATATAATCAACCTACAGCTAAAAGACCTAAGCTTTGTCTTTCTGTCACAAAGGGGCCATATAATAACTTTCTAAATGTGCTTATAATGTTTTTTCTTTTTCATGATTTATAATCCATGGGTTATGGTTATGGATTATTCATGGAATTGATATTAATATATTGTATAACCGAACAATAAAGGCAAAGGACAAGAAAGTCCCCCGTTTCCCAATCATCATTATGGATTTGTCCTTCCCATAAAAAAGATAGCATCTTATCAAACTGCTTACATTATTTAAAATATTAACATACTAATATAATAAATCGATATACTGTATTTTTCGGAGTATAAGACACACTTTTCCCCTCCTAAAAGAGGGTGAAAATTTGGGTGCATCTTATACACCCAATGTAGCCCCCCTACCTGCCCCCCCCTTCGGCCATTTTCGGCCTTCACGTGTTACGTTTTAGACCTGTTCCAGGCTGTAGGGATTGCCACAGACCATTGCCGCCTCCGTGCCTCACATTTTCAGCCTCCAAATGCTCCATTTCAGACCCATTCAAGGCCGTGGGGATCGCCACAGCACATCACCACTGATCACCGCCTCTGTGCATCACATTTTAGGCCTCTGTGTGTCACATTTTCGGCCTCTGCATGCCTCGTTTTTGGCCTTTGCATGTTGCGTTTTTGGGCGGTTCCAGGTGGAAGGTCTGAAACGGAGCATTCGGAGGCTGAAAATGTGAGGCACGGACGCGGCGATGGTCTGTGGCAATCCCTGCAGCCTGGAACAGCTGATTGGGAGTATTCCGGGAGGCTGATCCACCCGCCAATCAGCTGTTCATACTGAATCAGGCTGCAATAACATGCTGACGCTGACCAGGCTGTTTCCTACTTGCTGTAAGGATGGTAGCCAGATGAATACCGATGGATGCTGGTAGGGAGAGGCAGAAATTGTTTTTTCTTGTTTCCTCCCCAAAAACTAAGATGCGTCTTATACACTGGAGCGTTTTATACTCCGAAAAATAAGGTACATTAATCTTTAAGTAATATTTTTTTTTATGTTTACATTTCTATGTAAAAATCAGCAGGACTCCTAACCATTTACTTTCATCAACTTTGATTTGAATTTTTTAATGATATATGTACAGCCACAAATCAAGAATGAAGGAAAGTAATTTTATTCCCAATCTTTAAAGGAATTTAAGAAACAGATAAATACCCAATTTTTACAAATTTCCACAGAAACATTTGGGTCTATAGGGAATATAGGGATCTTAGTCAGATTAATTGAATGTCTTCATAAATTACTATAGTCACACAATATCAATGTGAGGTTCTTTTGTAATAAATACAGAATTAGCAAGAAGCCATAATATATCCTTGGTGCATAATAGCAACCGTGGTTTTGCTGAAATGATTTCCATTTTAAAACAGACTTGATGGTTCCAATACTGCATTTTTATAAAAAAGAAATGAAGGACATCCTTGACATAACATCATAATAGATGAGGAGATAAATCCATTTGTGATAAACCAAATGAAGGGGATAAAGTACTGCTTATAAATCCTATTGATATAATCCATATTTAAGTAGGACTTGCCTCAGAAATTTTTCTCCATATTCAAGGCCTAAAGGTCTTCAGTGAAATGACTACTGCTTTTGTTTTTGTTTTTAAATGTCTATCCAGGATATCAGTTAATAATCTAATATCATCAAATGCTTGATATTCTTTAAGGAAACCTGATTGTGTAGAAAGGGTGACTGGAAATCATAATCAGCATTCTGCAATGAGGGTCAAAACGTTTGCATCCACGTTTAAAAATGAAATGAGATAATAATTTGCATGATCACTTGACATTTTATCAGCCTTCCTCATCAATTATATAAAAATAGAATATTTAAGAAGGCATCATTATAAAGCTCCAATTGCCATGGGGAAAAAAAGATCTCTCTCTCTCTCTCTCTCTCACTCTCACTCTCTCTTCCCCTCCCAGCCCTGTCATATTTTATAAGCTACTTTTATTAGATCTATTTTTAAAACCAGAGAGAGCATTTCCTTTTTACACGCTTGCATACACCCACATTTCTTTTTAACACCCACATTGTCTCAGGGCTCAGGCAGAGTATTAGGTGACACTGACTGAGCTTTTACCAAGTGTCGTCTGTAGCTTTGAAAAGTAAAAAAACAATAATCCTGAGCTGAGGAGAGATAGCAGCAGTAAGCGGTTTTTTTTCTCCACGAAGAACATTAAGTTCATCTTCACACAATACATAATTAAGGATTTCATTGCTATGAGATGCAGCAACAGATGTTTGCTTGGATGGTTTTAATAAAAGCTTAAATGAATTAATTGAGGATAAGCTAAACCTATGATAACTAAAAAAAGGATATGTGTGTGTGTGTGTGTGAGAGAGAGAGAGAAACAAATCTGATTATCAGATGCAGGGACAAAAAAAAACCCCAGTCTATAATCTCTGGTGACTTTCCAAGCTGTAGATCTCTTACTAAAGTATTAAATATGAAGAACTTTTATTTAATCCAGAGAAATGTTGATTAAGGCTGAATCCTACAGGCCAGAGTTTTTCCGCCTTGGCAACTTCAAGAGTTACAGGACTGTAAACAATGAAGACCTTGAAAACGCAAATCAACATTCCCCAGAGATTTAAAAGAAATTTCCATTTGCTTACATGCCGCTCCATACCACCGGCAGGGATTCATAAAGCGAGAACGTCTACATGGATTCTCTTTCTAAAGACAATATTTTTCAAGTGGAGCCATGAAAATTGTCTCACTTCGAAGAGAAGGTCTTCATGGCCAGAACTGTGGTAGGAGGATGATCAAAAGGAAGCATGATCAGAAATGTCTGTCTAAATTCCTAAATTGGAGACCACTTTTCCTGGGATCTAAAAGTCTTTTGTCTCTGTTTTGCTGGACTTATTTGCCAAAAGGGTATTATTTATCAGTTCCTTCCAGACATGCAGATTTCTGACCCAAAGACTGAGCGATGAATTTGGAAAGACTCAACTTAAACCCATCCCAGATCATAAGCAGATGGTTATAAATATCCACTTACTTCCAATCATATTGTAAGGCTGACCAGGATCTCTAAATAACTTGTGGAAAAGGCACATTTTTCAGTTCAGTATCCAAAATAATTTAACTTGAATCTCTTTTTTTGACAATGCTCAATGACAAGCAATGGTTTCAGTATTTTCCCCTCCACACACACACTCAAAACTGTGTCCAAGATGCACCTTGGAGCAAAGATACTAACTTTGCAATAGCCATTCTCTTATAGCTGCTGGTCTTCAGCTACATCAAGGCCATAATTCCCTGTGGAATCAAGGGAGTAATTGCCCTCAAGGTTTATTCCAACATGAACATTTATTCCTGCATTTATGAAGCACCATTTTTATAAAGAGATGCAGATGGAGCATCTTATAGCATGAAATTACAGCAATAAATTTATTTTCTGCACACACACACACACCCCTACCCACAGAGAAATCCTCCAAGAACACAGATTTATTTTCAGTTATGTTGGCATCCCTAAAGGTCAGAAGCAGTTCAGGATTGTGTAGAGGAAGAAAAATGCATATTATTACCTCTTGAGCACAGGGGAAATTCTACGCTGGAATCCTTGACCTCGCTGTTGGACAACGACCGTCTGAAATTTATTCAAAGTGACTTTATTAAATGAATAAATTCATTCTGTGTAAGATCTGCACAATGTTGCTTGATTTGGTCCTAACAAATTGTTTTGTGCTGCAGAGGAGATGCAATTCTCTCCATCCAGATGCTTTGCATGGACCTCAAGGATTCTCCAATGGAACTTGGGATTTTCTTGGAAGTAACTTCTGCACAAATGCACTCGCAGAACCATTTTCCAGTTTTGGAGGACCTAAGCTGGAGGCCTCAGAAGTAGATGAAGACCTAAGGTGGAGACCTCAAAAGGCCACTTCATTTCTCTTTCCTTCAAAGGTGTCCTTCACAAACTAACAAAGCAGTTAGTTGATGGTGTTTCAGCTCTCCCCTTCCTGAATTTTAAAGTGAGAAAAAAACATGGTGCTTTCTGAGGCATCTAAAATACAGTATTGCTTCAAAAGCACACTAGTTTTATTATGATTCTTGAGGGACTTCAGCACCAACTGGAGAAAAACATTTGGAAAGACCTGTAAAATGGTTCCCCACTCTTTAGCATATCTACAGAAGCTTCAACCCTTACAGCTACAATTCTTGAACATATTGTCTTATAAATTGTCCTGTCTGATGCCTGAGTCTTAAATCTCTCTGTTTCTCTCTATATATATTTCTTTGCCTTTAAGACATAGACAGTGCTTGCCTCTCCTTTTTTAACAATGCCTGTTCTATGCAGAGCTCTCTTTGACAAGTGGGAAAAATATTGCTTCCTGAGGTGTGCAGAACAGAGAAAATAACATCTGATCTGCCTGAGCCAGCCTTCTTAATAGCAAATCTCTTGTTTTGGTGGGCTGAGGGAAAATATATTCATCACTGGAAAAAGGGAACAGCAGAAAAAGTTTTTGATATCCAATTAGATCTTACATTCCTACTGTTCCAATAGGCGATTATAGGTTGTTCTCTCATCTGGCCTTCAGATATGTTGGCTTGTGACTCTCCACCCTTCCAATTAGGGGATTTAGGGGACTGGAGGCTAAAACGTATGAAGGACGGTTGCAAGAATTTCCTTCCCTTACGAAGAACGGTTTAGCTTAATGAAAAGAAGGACTAGGAGTGGCATGATAGCAGTCTTCCAATATTCAAGGGGCTTCCTCAAAGAAGAGGGAGTCAACCTCTTCTCCAAAGTAACGGAAGGCAAGACAAGAAGCAGAGGGAAACTAATCAAGGAGAAAAGCAACCTAGAACCAAGGAGAAATTTCCTGACATTGAGGACAATCAACCAGTACAATGGCTTCACTCCAGAAGTTGTGGGTACTCCAACACTGTAGTTTTTCAAGAAGAGATTGGACAGCCATTTGTCTGGAATGGTAGAGGGTCTCCTGCTTGAGCAGGGGGTTGGTCTAGAAGACTTCCAAGGTCCCTTCCCACTCTGTTATTGTATTATTTTGTTATTCTGATAATTATTGACGAAGCAAATAAGGAGAATGAGAGATGTCAATCCCCCAGTTTAAAAATGTTCTCATCCCTTAAATCTTCTATTGCTTTACTCTCTCCCTATCCCTCTTTCTCTCATTTCTGATCATTTACTGTCCTCTGAACCCCCAATAATTCAGGTAGTTAAGAATATAAAGTGCCTTCCTAGTAGATCAAGGCAGGAGTCCATCTCTTCCAACATTTAGAGAGACACACAGTGACCAAGTTCATCCAGGAAACATACAACTCGGGTTTAAAGTTGGCCATTCTCTTCTATCTTTCCTCCACAGGAGTGGCTATTTAAGGAACGTTGCTTTTGATTCAGGAATACACTCTTCGAAACTCATAGCCACCCACAGCCCATTCCTCCATGAACTGGTCCACTCCCCACTTAAGACCATCTGAACTGGTAGCCAACATTTGCTTAGTTGAACGAACTCAACTTTTCTACATTCTTGGCACTCAGAGTTTGATGCAGCAGCTAGATAATGCTGGATTGGTAGAAGACGATCATCTGTCATAGAAGGAGAAAAACAGCATTCAGAGGAAAAATGTATGGCTATATGTAATCACTCATTTTAATGGAATCTAAGAAATTGCCATTATTCACATGCCTGTGCAGCTTTTCAAGAAAAGAAGTTGAGACTCTCCCCTGGTGCTTATTCATCTTTCAAGAAAATCACAATCCAGCTGAATTTCCCCCAAATTCTTTTCAAGGTGATCATAAGTCTTATTTTCCCCCCACAAATATTTCATTGGCCCATGATAATCAAAAAACCCTTTGAAGTCATTGGTGGAACCTACTTTTTATTTTTAAAAAATGAAATGTATTTCAGCTTTTTCTCTCCTATTTGTAACAAAATCTGGCTCTGTTCTTAGCAAAATGGAAGCAGTAGGAACATCTCCTCCATGAGGAGTTCTTGGTGCTCTGTAAGCTTGGCTGCTTTCTTGCAGATATTTCATGACCCAGCTAGGTAATGTCATCATGCTGGAAAGGAGCAGAGGAAGGAGAAGGACTGTGCAGTCCTCAGTGCTCTCCAAGAGCAGAACAGAATAACAGAGTTGGAAGGGACCTTGTAGGTCATCTAGTCCAACCCCCCGCCCAAGCAGGAGACCCTATCCCATTTCTGACCGATGGCAGTCCAGTCTCTTCTTGAAAGCCTCCAGGGATGAAGCTCCCACAACTTCTGAACGCAGCTTCTGTCCCATGGGTTGATTGTTCTCGCTGTCAGAAAATTCCTCCTTGTTTCCAGGTTGAATCTCTCCTTGATCACTTTCCATCCATTGTTCCTTGTCTACCGTTGGGTGCTTTGGAAAATAGCTTGACCACCCCCCCCTCCTCTCTGGGGCAGCCCCTCAAATATTGGAAGACTGCTCTCCTGTCTTCCCTGGTCCTTCTCTTCACTAGACTAGCCAGGCCCAATTCCTGCAACTTTTCATCCTGTTTTAGTCTCCAGTCCCCTCATCATCTTTAGCAGATACTGTTAAAAGAGGGGGGGGGGAGAATTAAAGATTTCCCCTTTGTTGGCAACTCCCCAGTGCTCCTTGAAGTATAACTGTTTGCTTCCTTCTGAAGGTGGCTCACATCATAAAATCCTCCAAAACCTTGTTAGCAAGTGACAGGTCAGATGAATCTTGCCAGAAAGGTCAGTGACCAAATGAGCACTGAGAGTAAATAGGTTTCCTTCCCAGGGGAGATATGTGGCTCGTGACGAGGTCGAGGGGTTTTTTTTTTCCTGCGTCCTTTTGAAAGTGTCAATGCGAAAGAGGAGGTAAGAGGCTAGATTTCGCTCCTCTTGAAGTGAACCGAAGAAAAGTGTTTATTGGCACCTCAGGGGACCTCGTCCCACTTTTGACTTTTGCAACTTCCTCTGATTCCCAGAAGAAAGAGGCTACACCTTTCCACCCATCAAAACGGAGGGAGTTGTGTTCAAAAGAGCAGGCTGGGCTCAGTCATTGTGGGTTGCAGCTGAGAGACTTTCTGGGATCTGCTCCGCTTCTACAAAGAAATTGATAAGGAACAGTTCCATCAAGAAGAAAGTTATTGGGGGTGGGGATTTCACCCCCCTCCCCAGCCTGCACCCAACGGTGCAATTTTTGTTTTCCTCTTTTGTTTTGTGTTTTGCCGCATAAGATCTTTATGTCTAATCCCTTCAAAGACCAGAAAAGCTGAAGCAAAATTCCATTAAGAGAATTAGCCCATATCTTGTGAAAACCTGCCATGCGTCAATAATTTTCTTTTATCCTCGTAGTCCAGGCTCTTCTGGGAAGGAAGACAGTCTGCATATATTCCTTGTGCCAGTTTTACTACTTGGAAGTTTTTAAGAAGAGATTGGACGACCATTTGTCTGAAATGGTATAAGGTTTCCTGCCTGAGCAGGGGGTTGGACTAGAAGACCTCCAAGATCCCTTCCAGATCTGTTATTCTATTCTATTCTATTCTATTCTATTCTATTCTATTCTATTCTATTCTATTCTATTCTATTCAGAACTAAGTTTTACGCTGACACATTTGCAAGCACGAAATGGATAAGATTTCTAGTGGTACCCCACAAAGATAGTAAATGGTTTCACGCACAATGAGGCTATTGGGAGGGATATTTTTGTGTGGTGCACAAAACCTAGTTGCTTGTGAATTATTCAGTAAAATTCAGCTAAGCGTGCCGTGTCTTGGCTGGATATAGAACCGGGTTGCAAAGTCGTAAATTGTGCTTTACATAATTTGCACCTGGTGCCAAGCTAAAAGCAAGCAAACTCCATCATGCTTTCCCCCTTATGTGGACCAGGTGCCTGCCTGAATTAAAGGCTTTGTAGAAATCCATGAATATGGCTTAATAGGATGCGTGGAGAAGAATGCATAAGTACGGATCTCGTGTCTTCCTAACTTTTTCTCCCCCGCCCCCAAAATAAATTCTCGCTGTGTCTTGACCTTTGTGCTTGTTAAACTCCTAATGATATTTAACGATCTTACACGGTCTTCAATCAATATATCTGACCGGGACTCTGGGGAAAAGATGCTTCACCATTTAAAATAATTAATCCTACACACGAGCGTTTAAATTACTTAAGTGTTTGGAAGTCTGCGAACCGAGTCAATTCAACGCAGGCTCAATCCAGGCCTGGCCCTTGTTCCTTGAAACAGAAACCCAGAAGTTGCACTAAACCCACGTCAAACATCACCTCTCGTAAGGCAAGGAAGAGGAAGATCACAATCTAATCCGAACTTGGAGAATCCTTGCATTCAGAAATGCGGTGGGTCCATCCACCTTGCTGAGTCGTGAAAAGGTGAAGCACGTGTCACGACGTCCTAACCTATAAATGCGTGTGCAGGGTTGCCAATGCAGTGATGAAAGGGGGAGAGTTTGGGTCAGGCGGCTGCGATGCAAGGTTTGCTACCTGGTGCTCCTCCGTTCACCCCATGGGCACCGATGCTCAGGGGCATCCGTGGGGTGATTCAGAATAGTCCAGGCCAAAGCTAGGATCGCATGAACGAAACCTTGCCTCGCTCATACATTCATTGTACAACAAGGTCTGAGGTGAGGCTTCGATGAAGTGGTGGGAGCTAGCATCTTGACCCACTCACGGACACCTCTGGCCCTGGTTGTTAACGATCATCGTACAGGAACAATTTCTCCCAACTTTTCAGAAGAAAATGAGAAAACCCAACTAAACCAGACACTTCTGTAGATGCTAAGTGATCAGGGGTGATGGCCACTTGGAACTTCAAAACGAGGTCATAAGTACATTTGGGGAGGTGAAGTCCACCGTAACTTTGACTGGTTCCTAAGTGACCAGTCATAAGTCACTACCTGTCCTGTTCACCTTCCAGGTTTCAGATAAAGCCCAATCTCAAATATTTTTCTTGTTGTGTAAACCCAGCCCTTGTGGCTTAGTCAACGAACCAAAACCCTGAACACAATGTGGGAATTCAGCTCTAAGGAAGCACGCCCCTTCAAGCAGGAGGAGTGAGCCAGGTTGCTCTTGGTTTTCAAAAAAGCTACGTTACCTTGAGTATGACCCTCGTGTACGGACATGTACAAATCAGATAAATTCTTGGTTTCTTCCTGGAAGCTGCCAACCAGGGGCTTTCCTTGAGACCTTTAAGAAATCAGGGACTACTACTTCTGGGAAAGGACCTCACTTCTAGGAGAGGTGGGGGGAATATCTAGCTCTGGAATCAACAATAGCAACACACACATCCTTAAGTATCTCTGCGTGAATGTGTAATTACTTTTGCTATTTATAAAGGAGGGAGGCGGATTTGACAGTTCAGTTTGTGACCTAAATTCAGAATTCATAATATTCTCGTATTATTTCCCAACCCACTACTACGGCAGGAAATGAAACACCCTTTCCCCCTTCTTTTCTCTCTTTCTTTTTTAACTGTTTTTTTTTAATGCTTTTATTTAGCAGACTGGTGACAGGGGAGATAATGATTACATCCCTAGCCAGAAATAAAGCTAATGGGAAGCAAAATCTCGCTTCAGAAAAGGCCCAGAGAATCCTCTGCAGCTCCGATTCAAGCATGCTACTATATCTGGTTTTTATTTATTCAAATTTAACCCAGCTTTTCTTTCTCTCTCTCTCTCTCTCTCTCTCTCTCTCTCTCCCTCCCCCTCTCTCTCTCTCTCTCCCACCCCCCTTCTCTTTACAACCTGCAAGAACAATTTGCTTAGCTCTGGCTGCATTTGTTACCAGGATATCAGTCTTGCTAATAAATTTTAATGCTAGTGTTTACAGCCTTGTTGTTGTTGTTTTTATTATTGTTTAAAAGTCTTGCAGGGAAGCAAAGCATCTATTATATTCGAGTGCAAATAAGCCATCTAGAATGACAAAAATGGGGAGGGGGCACCTTTAAAACAGCCCATTGGAGTATTCTTAAGCTTCCCCCTTCCAGCTAATTTCCTGTTAAAATCCAGAGAGATTGACAATCACTGGAGAGAGAGAGAGAGAGACAGATTGTACCATAAAAATGAACGCTCTCTTTGATCATCTTCAAGAGCTTTGCACCTTTCTCATGAGGGTTGCATTAAAATATTCTTCTTCTGAGGAAGAAGGCAGAAGAAATGAGAACGGTCCTCGTGTTTGGCTACTGATTGTGTTTGCTGAGTGTGGTGGGAGTTAAATCACTATCAATTTATTCCTTGTCTTATAGATCGGTTTCTCTTAGGATTTCCACACAATGTGACACCGAGCTCCTTGTTTCTTGTTGGGTGTGTCCTTGATGTGCGGTTTCCATGTCCTTGGATTGATCTACAATCATGGTCAAGAAACCTATCGGCTTAACAATAGGAATATCTTAATTGTGGGGAAAGAATTGGTTAAGATTTGGGGGAAGACGAGCATAAGTAGGACATCTTCGTACCGATGATAATGATAGTTTGGAAATGGTTACAGTTAGTTTCTTTGGAAAACACCCTTGCTTTAATTTACAAAACATAGTCAATTTGCAAAAGAATATCAATATGTATACATTATATTATTCAGAAGCTGGATTTCAAGATTCCATAATTACGTTGTGTTATGTACCCAGCAGAAGTACAGAATCATATCATTTCTGAACTCATGATAGTTAGGTCCTGATGATCCTCACCTCACCCTCCTAGCAGATGGCAGTGACTTTTCTCAAAGTCATTTTATTCCCTTCCCTTCCCTTCCCTTCTCTCTCCTTCCTTCCTTCCTTCCTTCCTTCCTTCCTTCCTTCCTTCCTTCCTTCCTTCCTTCCTTCCTTCCTTC
>JANHFL010007051.1:0-12760 GCA_032468155.1 Oxyrhabdium leporinum | reverse complement strand
AGGAGGAGGAGGAGGAGGAGGAGGAGGAGGAGGAGATGGACTGTGGGGCAATGCTAATGGGGCAAAAAAACAATCTTGGAGCTTATGCTGGATTGCCTTTATCTCTAAATTTTGTCACTTTAGACACACTTAATCAGAAACAGGAATTTGTGCATTGATAGAAGCAGCCCAGTCTTCCTGGATGGATCTTTTGTGATGCTCATTAATGCCAAATGGCACCCAAGGTTGATCATTTCAGTACCTCCATTCATTATTATTAGCAAAGGCAGCCAAATATGACTTGAGATATGGCAATTCCTCTGTAAATTGAAGTAAAAACTGGAGAATTGGTTCCCCGCAAAGAACTCAGTAGAATATTAAAGAGATTTGCTTTTCAACTGAACGAGAGCAGGAGGGGGGGGGGAAGAGGGAGAGAGAGAGAGAGAGAGAGAGAAAGAGAGAGAAACATGGATATTGGTTTTCACCCCACTCTTTGCTGTCAAAAACCCAAAATATATTCCACCAAGGAACGAAGCCCCCAAAATAACCACATTTGTGGTGAAGAGCCAGTAAAGGATTTAAGCTTATTATCTCTTGTTTACAAACTGTATTTCTCCCTCTCTTTTTCCAATTGCCTGCCAAAGAATCAGATTAGATGAATTCTCCGTTCCTGGCTAACAATGCTAACAATCATGTTCTTAGTTGCATTTGCAAGGAAGCCTTTTTTAAAGAAAAGGAAAGGAAAGAAAAGAAAAAAGAAAAAGAAAACAATTCTTGTAACATTGCGCACTTCTTCTGCCCGACGACTTGATAACTTCCTCCTGTGCAAACAGACCCAGTTCAGCATCACTTCCTGGTGGGAGACGCCTTTGAAGGAAAGTCAAATCCTAGATCTTGGGATGAATCGTTTCCCATTGTGCTTTGCAAGGCGGAAGAACTGAGATGAAGGAAGCGCCTAGGATCCCAAGCCTCCAAGTGACCTCTGGTGCTCCTTCAAAAATGGTTGCCCAACTTGTAATTGGCTTTTTTAAGGTGACAGAAGGAGAAAGAAATTAAAGACGTGGCTGGGGAGTAATAATATGACTTAGATTATGTGGAATTCATGGCAAATGACGGTCGAGAGACATTGGATGGAGCTCAGGGGCTGTCCCCATAATCTTGCTTGGGAAGCGCAGACTCTGGCGTGTGGCTCAAAAGCCCAAGCGTTGCCTTCAACCCAAAAGCATTGTGCACATTTGTCCTACAGAAAAGTCACTTGACTTCAGACGCTCTTAGGAATGACTTTTAGAGGTTGGCTGTCCTTTTGGACTCATGGACCCAACTGGAGCTTGAGTGGAAATCACGGGGACCTTCACAACCTGGGCACCCTGTGGCTTCTGAATGGGCATTCACAAAAGAGCTGTTGTGATAGTTATGACCAGTTATGAAGCACCCACTTCCTCCAAAGATAGTTAGTGTAGTTAGGAATCCTTCTTGGCTTGTCATGCTTGCCTTCAACTCCAAGTGAAGGACATCAGAGAGACCCTGGTCAACACCAATACTACAAAAGAGGTCCTGTCCTTGAGAAACTGCTGGAGACATCTGGAAAATACATCCCTGCCCCAAAATTAGAGGAAGAGTTTGATAGAGCCATTTGAGCAATCTACCCCTAAGTCAAATACATTCATTGTTGTTGTTTTTTCCTATCAAAAATTCTTGTGGTTCTTCACAAGCTCCCAGGTTGGTGGGACATTCAAGAAAGAAGTTTGGAGAAGACAGAGAAATCCTATTGCAATGACTGATGAAACCAAATCCTTGTATATTTGTTGTCAATAATCATCCACAGGATCAGCTTCGGGAGGCAGCAGCGTTGAGTAACAAGCTGGTTTCAGTCTGCTGTTAGGAACCCCGTTAGTAGAGAAATAGGACTATACTTCATATCAGTCCTCCGAATAGTTCTCCACTGGGCCCAGCTAGAATTCTGGACACCTGTCATTGAATATACTCTACATGTGTCTCATTATTTGCACCTTGTGTAACAGAAAACACATTTTCCCTCCAAGCATCAGAGAGAAGCGTGAAGAGGTGATGTTGTTGGTCAGTGTGTGTTCAGCAGAAAAAGCCTGGAAAATAACCGAGGGAGCCTGAAGCAAGACCTCGTGGCTTCAGTCCAAATGACAATCAGATCAGAAGAATTATTTCATGGATGGACGGAGAGCATTCTCCAGAAACGGTGTGGGAGAAAACAGACAGGAGAGGCTGAGCGAGCAGAAGCAGTCAGCAGCAGGTGCCAAAGAAAGGAAGCTGTGTGAAAAAGTGTTATTGTATACACAAGTGAAAGATGGTCAGGTGTGTCCACCAATGCAGGGAATCGAATGACACAGCTTTCCCGATTCTGTCCAGCTTCATCTTAAAAATGGCTGAAACGAGACATGCAAAAAAAAAAATATTTTCTATTGTAGAAAGCCATTTTTACACAGTTCCAAGTAGAATAGCTTTCTCCTATCCTCCCTTCCTAGGAGAGCCATTTCTAGACGTTCCTCACCAACCAATATGCGGATGTGACATCCTAAAAATGGCCTTCCTAGAGTTAGCCAAAATAGAAAAAAGAAACCCATGGACCTCCATCACAGCCATAATGCTCAGAATGAGGCCTTGGAGTAAAAGCCACCGAGTTGCTCTTGAATTAACTCAAAGTGTAAGATTTTGGAGGCCTCAACTCACATCTGAATCAGCTTGAAGAAGTTGGGGTGCAGCAGAAGAGGTCCCCCATGAATGGTTCTGTATCACATGATGAACATCAACTTCCAGGTGAATATCTGAATATCTGTCCAGGAGAATGAACGAAGCCGCTTTGGTCATATAATATATATATTTTTTTTCTCCAAGGCAGTTTTCTAGGAGATTGATTAGCCATGTAGTCTATTAATTCCTTGGGAATCCTAGACAGAGAGGCTCATTAAAAGCGACAGCAGAATGAATGACTGCCATGCCATAATTTTAATTCACGCTCATTAATCTTACATCCCTTCCTCATAAATTCCACGTGTGCCCTTTTTCTGTTTTACTAGCTGTGGTCCCTGTTCAAGGATGGCATTTGGCATCGTGGGTGGTAGGACGGCTTTGCCTTCATCTTTAGATTCCCTCTCACCCACTGGGCACCTGTCAGAGAGGTGGTGACGGTGAGATCGATATCAGAATAGATGTGGATAAACTAAATGTTCTAGAGAACATTTTCCCATACTGATGTCTGGTTAACAATACCGTAGTTATATCTCCACAATTTAGTCATCCAGTAGCAATCTCTCTCTTCGGAGGAACATTTTTCTTAAGGATTTCTCCTTGAGTCATGAGGTCCAAGCTTTTGCACAAATAAACAGTTTGCCTGCGGTGTATCTTGGTTAATTATGTGCCGGTGTTGACTCTTAATCACCACAGAGATAGAACATCTCCAGAAGGTTTGATCCCCAGCTTTGTCCATCCAGTTGTCCAAAAGGGCACCATCTGCTATAATGGAGTCTGTCCACTTTGCTCCTGATTAACCTCCTCTTTCCTTCCAAGTGATCTTGCCCAGCACTATGGACTTCTAAAAAAAATAAATAAGTCTTTGCAAAATGTGTCTAATATATAATAATTTGAGTTTGACCCTTCATGCCTCAAGTTCTTTTGTTTGTTTTTAGGCTATCCATGATCAAGCTCTCTCCCTCCCTCCCTCCCTCCCTCCATCCATCCATCTATCCATCTATCGATCACTCAATCAATCAATCGATTGATTGATCTGCCTGAGTGCTTGATATGTGAAAGCTTGTAATCATTCTCCAAACTGGGGTGTAATAAACCTAGAAAAGAAGAAGTACATTTGCACGCTTCAGAGACCTGCTAATATGATCCATTTGTGCCATATGGCAGTTTTAAAAATTGGGAGGAAAAATTGCTTGTGGCATATCCCTAACATGTGGGCTGTCATCTTAATAATCTCCCTTGTTTATGAGTAAGTGGTTTCTAAACTGCTGATCATGTGGGCCACCGTGCCTAAGCATAGCTCTTGTTTGATGATGTATTTAAAGACGTCAGATAGCTTCGACCTGAAGTGCATTGTTCCCTTATTTAAGTGAGATGATAAGAGATTTTTGTCCCCTTGCCTTAGAAACAAAGTGGTTTAAAAGACATCATGACCACTTTAGATCAATCAAGCAGTTTTGGGCCTTACGATGCCTTTCGACAGCATTCAGATTGTTAATTGGGCATCATATCGCATGAAAATATTCTGTATTGGCCAACAGCTAGGCAGTAGGGAAGCTGCTTTGGTCTCCAAGACAACTGTCCCATCATCTATTTTTTTTCAAAAGGGGAAATTAACTCCTCCTGCTATCTTTGTCCATCGCTGTCCCAAAAGATTCAGATATCCCATCATTTTGAGTGATGATGCTCGACCCCAAGGGGAAGATGAGGCAACCTTTGTGAGAACCTTTGTGTCAATCATGTCTACAGATTTGGAGGAAATCATAGGACC
Source organism: Oxyrhabdium leporinum (assembly GCA_032468155.1). NCBI lineage: Eukaryota > Metazoa > Chordata > Lepidosauria > Squamata > Cyclocoridae > Oxyrhabdium > Oxyrhabdium leporinum. The sequence goes on along the minus strand of JANHFL010007051.1, from coordinate 8,289 downwards.
CAAAAACCATTGGAGGGTACCTGGACTTGAAGGTAGAGCTCAGCGACGTATTCTGGGTTGCCTTGGTAACAAACCATGATCATTGGGAGCTACACTTGACAATCTTACAACGGCATTTACAAATCAATTCCTCGCTTAGGAAAAAAATGGGGTTCAGTCTACCAGGATGCTGCTGGACATAATAATGGCTTTCCATGGTTTTCAGTCTGTAGGCTGCGATTACCAGAAGGCTATGCCTCTCTCCTTATACAACTGCCCGGGAATGGATAATTTTCCACCCATCATAAATCAGGATATGCAAAAAAAAAACCCTCCAGTGTTTGAAATTAGAGTCTGAAATTAGTTGTCAAGTATCTAACGGACTGCTTAGATGCCTTCTTAAGATGCGGAGGCAGCTTAGATGCCATCCTGTGATCAGAGAAGGATGGCAATCAGATCAGGAAAAAAGTACAAGAAAGTTGGGTGCCTCTTTGTTTTAACTGTGATTCGCGTGGGAGTTATGCATATAAATTTACCCATTCAACTCTAGAAATGCTGTTTGTAAAATGGTTAAAGTGTTGTTATTCAACCCCTCCCTGCTTTCTCATAATTCAAACGACTCATCTTCTTCTTTCCTTGACTTTGCCAAGCTAATTTCCACCCTGAGACTTAAGTTCCCTCTGCCCACCCTCACCAGAGTCTCTCCGGTGGCCAAGAAAAATGAATCCTTCGGAGCCGCGGATAAAGATGGAGGCAATTATAACAAGCAAAAGGGCAAAATAAATTTATAATTATGCCTCTTTTAAATATGCATGGCTCTGCATTTTAAGATGCTCGATAAATGCCAGTGCTGGGGTGGATAATGTCCCCTTGCTGCAAGGAAAACTTTTAAAGAGTTCTCCATTCAAACCTGGAGGAACAACTTGAGTTCACGGCTGAGTTGAAATCTCCAAAGACATTGTGACCCCCAAATTGTTCCCAAATTGTAATTTTCAATGTAGCAGAACATAAGATATTATAAATTCCAAGATAATCGACTATATCAAATGCCACTTGCTTTTTTTTGAAATGATTAAAATGTGTTGCATCTACCTCTGTGCTCCGCTTTTCTTTTAGCCCTCTTTTTCATCCTGCCATTTTCTTTTATTTTTTTGCAGGAACATACAAAAAAAGTGTTTAAATTAAAAATATAATTCCATCTGCAGAAAAAGAAGTTGAATCTTTTTGACCTCTCTCTTTTCCTGGCTGCGCAATCTGGCGTTTGTCCTTTCCTCTGCTCTCTGCAAAAGGGTGTAAAAATTTAAAATGTCACCGAACGAATTTTGGGAGAAGATAAAGAAAGAGCCAACCTGGAATCGGTTTGCATCTATCATGAAAATAACAAACTGCTCGCCTGCATGACAAATGCAAACAAATTGAAACCTGCCTGCCTGCTTTTGCAAAAGGTATATAATTGGTAGCTATACAATTAAGCCAACATTTTTAAGCTTCTTTGGGGAAATATTTTCCCCCCAATTCATTTAGATTTCTTTCGCTTTCTCCCTGGTGGGTTTCAACGTTTCGTTACAGATGGGTTTCTTTTGCTGCTGTAACGTGGCCCATTCAGACTGTGATCCCAAGTGGGTTGGAGCGAGATGTGTGGCTAATGTTCACTTTAAGCTATTCTTTGCTTCTCTGCTCTATGAGATATGACAACAGGTTACAGGAGCCTCTGAAAAGTGGGACCTCCAAATTGAAAGGTTTGCACAGATGTGGGGGGTTTTTTGTTGTTTTTTGGGGCACAACATCAGTAAGGTTTGCCAAGCTGAGAATAATGGGACTTTAATGGTGAAGGGTCCCATTAGTAGAGATGTCTTAGTTATTTTTCCTTCTCTTCCCTCTCATTTTTTACAGAAATGTCTACATCATTATTTTAAAACGATGACTCCTGGATTTCTTGCAAGCCATATAAATTATTTAAAACTTGATGTATTGGACTGACGATGAGGGCATGACTAGGTCAATAAATTAAAAATGCCAGATGGTGCTGTACATCAAAATGTAAATTTCCACCAAAGGTCCCACTGCTGTGTTAATTCAAAGTTGTTTACCTTATCAAGACCTATTAAATGTAATACACATCCAGAGAATGATTAATCTTTTAGAAATAGAGAGTAGGATTAACACCAGGGAGAAAATAAACATTTTTTTTTTAAAAAGATCTTCTTCTATTAAAGATTTCCCCTGGTGAATCATCTGTCTTTCAACTAATTAATTGGCATATCAATTCATTAAATAAATGGCCTTCTCTTCTAATCCTCATTCTGAGCTCCTTTCGGATATATTGAAAGATGTCAAGAAGAAGACAGATATTGCCAACAAGGGATGTGATTAAATCCATGGAGGACAATGCCAACACCACAGATTGATGAAGACACTTATTTGGTTCAATTTTAAGGTGAAGTTAGCCGATTCTGAACTGGAAGTTCATGAGGCTGAGACATAGTTGTTTTCTCCACTTTCATAAATCACCCCAATTCAAAATTGGTTCAACGCTTAGTAGCAAGATGATTGAAGGTCACAGAGGCAGGTTTCAGTTAGAGGGTGGTAAGAGGAAGCATGGTTGTTGAACCAGTTTGTCTTCCAAAAAGCCATAGCTCTCAACCTTGTTTTTAGGGAGAAACCAACTCTTTTTGCTGCATAATTGTGGTGGAATCACCAGCTAAAGGGGAATGGGGAGCTAAGAGACATGCAAATATGGAGTTGCTCCAGGGAGGAAGGATGAGTGAAGCCTTTATCTACTGGTTCCCAAGGAATGTGGCAAGATTCTCATAAAATAGATGAATAGAGAAACTACTTTGGCGATCAATGGAGTTATTCTGTTTTCCTGGGGATGTCTCTGGAGATTCTCAGTCATCCAGAACATGGTTGTCCCAAAGGTGATTTTTTTTTCAAGAGGCAACTGGACTTTCTGTTTTTTCTTTGAAGATTTTTGCTTCTCATCCAAGAAGCTTTTGAAGCTGAAGAAACTTCTTGGATGAGAAGCGAAACATCTCCAAAGAAAAAACAGAAAGTCCAGTTGCCTCTTGAAAAAATCAACTTTGGGTTTTCCTTGGGACCAGGTTATTTGAAGGACTACTTATCTCCCATGATTTCTGTCTGTTCAATGCACTTCAGGTCCCCTTCATTAAATAGCCATCTTTTGAAACCCAGGAAATGTACCTTTCCTTTTTTTGTCCAGTATCTGGAATGACATCCATGCAACACCCATCCTAACAATGTCCTAGAAGTCTTGAGAAACCTTCCTATTCTCCCAGGCTTTGGGGTAGGGTGGATGAGGAGCCCCACTTGATTGTGTTGTTGGGGTGTGATTTGTCCAGACACATGTTATAATTGTGGGGTCCTTGATGCTCTCTGAGCTTGGTTGTTTTCTTATGGTCATTTCATTACCCACCTAATTTAAATAACATCATCAGTGCTAGAAGGGAGTGAGGTTTGCTCTCTGTTGATATATCAGTGGCAAAACTTACTCCCTCCTAGCACTGATGATGTTACCTCGTTGGGTAATGAAACATCTGCAAGAAAAACAGTCAAGCTCAGAGAGCACCAAGAATCTCACAATTCAACACTGGGCTACAAATATTCTCTTCTATTGGTACCACATGTTACATTTCTTTCCTGTTTTATATTTTTTTAAGTGTAAGTCTAAATCTAAACAACAATAGTAGGTTACTAAAACCTCAAAGCACTGGACATTTGTATATGATTGACAACACCCTATTGACCCAACTGTTGTGACAACAGGTGTTTAAAGAAAGCAAAATCTGACCATGTCATTGCATGCATGTGCTAGAAGGAAGCACTATTATTCTCCGTAGACTTCCTCTCGATAGGTTTGCAAATCTTCCCTACTTTATGAGCATTCAAGGATTTCCTCTCTTGTTGATTGTTGGCTGCGCGTGGAATATTGCAACATTATATTTTCAACCACTGCTGTTATTTTCAAAGGCGCTTTTCTAAATTTGACATTGATAAGAATACTGATTACAATCAAACTGGGTTTCCACGTGTAACTATAAATTATTATTAGTGTTCAGTGAGGAAAAGTAATTCACCGAGTTTTACCGACACTGTGTGATTTCTCATTCAACCTGTTGATTATTTGATTTGAACAATAAATGGTTTCCCTTATGAAGTCTATAATACTCTAAATAAACATGTTGCTTTGGAAAAAAATATTTATGGTCCCTGACATACCAAGCAACTAATTTGAATTCACAAAACAAGGAACTCACTTAAGGGTTGCAGATCTTCACATCTCTGTGGAATGCCTCACGATGTGCCCATCCTGGCGCTCAGTTTTGCAGTATATGTGTACCTCTGGGTTGCTTAATGTGGCCATCTTCGCTCACTTTTGGCTGTTACCTGGGGGCGCCTCCATTGGAAGGGTCAAAAAAAGTCAAGATATCAGCTGGAACTATGCCATATTTTTTTTTTGCATATGTTGTGTGCATCTTAACTTTTTCAACTTGCCCTGCAAACACCCCGCATTCTCTCTTCCAATGTCATCATTAAAATATTTTTGGAATCCCAAAAATGAGACTACAAAAGGAAAAGAGGAATATTCAATAGACTTAAATAGAGGGGGGGGGAGAAACAGGACTTTCTATTGTCCTTTTCTTTACTCAGTGCGCTAGATATTCCCTTTCTTCCTCTGTTTCATTGTCAGTGTGTTATCATTAACTATTTCACTACCTTTGGTGTACAACACACCTTTCCCCTCCGAAGGCCAAAATTCATCATAAACTTTAATTAATGTTTTATATTTTATGCAAGTTATGCTTAGAAAAAAAACCAGAGGCTGTATAGAGTCAAGTCAACAGAGGATGAGCCTTTGCGGATTATGACTGTCATGAATTGTCAGGGCTTGGGACTCCCACTGCAAATTTTCACTCGTTGCAAACCCCAGAAAAAAAAAAATCAGGGAAGCTGAAATCTTGTGAAATGGACAACCCGGATTTTTCTTCCACATCCGACAACTAGCCACCTCTTCCCTTCTTCATTCATGGCCTAGAGGGGCTCACAGTATTTCGAGTTATTTTTTGACAAGGATTTCTTCTTTCTTTCATCAGGGAACTCTACCTCTGCGAGAATTCACCAGCTGTGACTGTGGGAGATAAAAGAGGAGGAAAAAAACCCCAACAAGGTTGGGCAGAAATGAGACTCCATGGATCCATTTGAAGATGTGGTTTTGACAAGAAAATGTCATCCCCCCCAAATACAATCCCAACTCAATTTGTAAGCCAAAGAGACGTAGGCGATGAGCATTGGACAGGCCTATGGTCTTCTACTCAAAGGAGAATCTTTGGAAATAACAGTGATATTTCTGCCTCATTCTTGTAAGTGCATTGATTTCTCCAAATGAAACAAGAAGCATTCAGAAGAAATAATCTTCTTTTTCCCATTGCTTGCTCTCTTGTTTTGTTCCCCCCACCCCCCGACGTCAAGCATGCAATATTTGTATTTATGCTACAAAGCATAACTACACCAGCTCTGAGGTTCTGGGTTATTAAATACCAAAGGCATCCCATATTGAATTATCTGTGACAAGACAAATAACACTATTATCATTGGTATTTTCCTGTTACAGGTAGCTTAGAGAGACTTTCCAACACCCCAATAATAGAAAGGGGTGGAAACTCCCTTTTAGACACAGATAAATGTAGAATAAGCAAAGAGTGAAAAGAAATCCTGACTTTGCTATCCATTCCCTCCCTTCCCCCCACCCCATTTGCTTTCTGGGTCTAATTCCTTCTACTGAACTGAATCTTCTTTTGTCAAGATTTCTCTGATGAAATTAGATAGCTGTGAGATACAAGTAATTGTTGGTTCTTTTTAACCTTTGCATTGTGTGTAGAAAAAAATGTGTATTGGTCCCAAGAGTGTGCGTTAATCACACATAATGTGATTGGTTTTTCTTTCAGTTTCAAACAAAAATGGGCAATTTATGCCTCCCTTTTGAAGCCCCTCTGCTCATCATTGTCAAGGGACGATGGCACACTTGGGCTGTCTTGCGAGGCGGGGACAAGAGAAAACCTGACATTTTCTGCTCCAAAGAAAAGCAAGACAGTGCACTCTTAGCCGTACTGCCATATATGAAGTGATCCTTAACCATCCTCTGACTCTGGAAATCAAGCCGGGATCTTGACCCTCCCTGGTTTAGCATGACATGGATGGTAACCATGGCTTCTGACTTAGCATAGAAATGCTAGACCAGACAGAGAAGCACTTAGAGGCACCTCAGAGTTGTATCCCATTTGCAGCTTTGAACAAAAGAGAAGAGAAGCAGCGAAGATATGGTGGGAGATCAGAATTACTCCAATTGAATTCAACATAAGTCACAAGATTGGAAAGTTGGGTTTTGTTGGTCCCATCCAAGAACCTAAAGACAAAAACCAAAAGCCCGTAAAAGTAAAAAATCAATTTTTTTGTGTGAATGCAGCACAGGGTTGCCTTATTCTTATCACAGCTACAATCCAATCATGTATCCGGTTTCATTATGTACTGTCTAACTGTAGGAAGTGGAATTATGATATGAAACAGCAAAGGGAATTTAAAAAAAAATGAATGCAAACCCATAATGTTTGAATTCATAAGTGCGTAGACTGTGATTATGCTGATTATAGTATTCTGAAAGCCAATAGAGAATGGTGGAGATCTATGTAAGTGCCTGAAATAATGGCACATATTGCTCTTTGAACGTTTATCCATTATTTGAGGTTTATAAAAAAAAAAAGGGGTGGGGGGTTTGATAAAAACCTTGAGAAATTGGTCCTGATCGTTGAATACATACTACAGGAAAAGAAATTGGTTTCCAAAAGAGCAATGAGTGACTTTTCACAATATTGGCAACAAATGGATTTCAGATGAGATATATCATTCTATATCGCAACTCCTTGCTGGACTTGAAATAATGGATTGCATTAAAATGTGCGTTATGATATTTAGATTCTAGATTTCAGTGAGTTGTATAAACGTAACACACTTTCTTTTTTTTTAATAAATTGTATTTATTTATTTATAAAGCACCTGAAAGTAGGACAAGAAGCAACGCGTGGAAGCTAAGAGAAGCAACCTAGAACTAAGGAGGAATTTCCTGACAGTGAGAACAATTCACCAGTGGAACAATTTGCCTCCAGAAGTTGTGGGTGCTTCATCCCTGGAGGTTTTCAAGAAGAGGTTGGTCAACCAGCTCTCTGAAACGGCGTACGGTCTTCTGCTTGAGCGGGGTGGGGGGGATTGGACTAGAAGACCTCCAAGGTCCCTTCCAATGCTGTTTTTCTGTTACTTTGTTACTTGAAACAAGCAAACTTGGATTGGTGTCTAGTATTCTAATCCGAGGCAAAGCTATTATTGGTTTAATCCAAATGCATTCCCAATTCGGTTATTTTTTTCATGTAAGAGAGAGACATATTCTATTAGCACAGTTCATATAGCAGCTGCTCCCCAGAAGAAGGTTAACAATGCCTTCTAATCTTCTTAAAGAGTAATTAAGAAGGACAATAACTGAACGATGATGAGTGCAACCAGCAAGCAAGAAATGATAGCAAATAGAAGCAACACAGCAAATGATGCCATGCTCAGGTATCCCTTAAAAATAGAAAATATTTTCCCTGTTTCGAAGGAAAGAATACATAATTTCTCCATGATGGAGAGAGAACTTAAAACCTCACCACTGTTTATATGTTGTGCTGGTTTTTATTAAAGGGATGTTAAATTCCATGAGATAGAACTAACCCATAATATGCCGTTGCCAAAAGCATGGTCTGTATATAGGGGTACTGTAACCATGCATAAGTTTCTTCCATTGTTCTTCCCCTATTACTCTTTTATGCCATTCGTACTATAATAGATGCATTTGCCACGTCATATGACTTTCTAAGTTCTTTTTTGTTCCTTGGAAAGAATCAGAAGTCCAGGTTTCAAAGGTCGATTGTGCTTTGGGCCGCATTTGTTATTTTGAAAGAACAAAATGGTAAAGTTGCATTAAAATTCTAATAGGGTGAATTTGTTTTCCAAACCCTCAACCAACCAACCAACCAAAAGACCTTTGAATTCATCTCTGCAAATATCTGATTAGGCTAGCCAAGGCGTAAACCTGTGCACTGCCATGGTATAGTAAAACAATTATGTTTTGCCTAAAATATCTTTACCCACTCCAGAAAATAATAAATATATTGTTGGACCAATGTGCCCTTCTCACAGTCAAACAAATCCTGGTCATCTGCCATCTGGACTATTTGTAATGTAAACCTTCCTTCCCTCCCTCTC
>JANHFL010007049.1:40085-42918 GCA_032468155.1 Oxyrhabdium leporinum | reverse complement strand
TCTAAAGTACTTATTGTCATTTTGGATGTATCTCTGAAGTGTCACTTAATCCTATATTTCAAGGCCACTGTTGTTTAGTACATCACCATTATTATATATTCATGTAATGTATTGATTTGAGCAATAAGTACTTGAATGCTTTTTCATAAAGGTATATGTCAATCGACAAGAGAAGAGAGAAATATGAAATCTTCTTGTTTTAGACTAATTTTCCAATGTAAATTCTTAACGGCTGGTGTAAGATTTTTTAAAAATCCTTTGGTCTTAGTTATTTTTTTCCTCTTTTTTATCTACTAAATCAAATGGCAGATTTATTCACGCAGCTGGTGCTTCTGCTTTATTTATGCACTCTGTTATATAGTTCCATGCAAAAACATTAGCCAACTAGCTGTATTCATTTTCATAATTATGGCGGTCCGTTTTCACATTTGCATGACGATGAAGATGGCTGCTTCATCCTAATATAACTAATGTATCCATTAGATTGTTGGCATTTCTTTCTCTCTGTCTTTTTTTTTTTTTAGGGATAAAGTCAAGTAACATTTCTACCATGCTTTCTTTTACAGCTGTCCCGTAGTTTGTTTTGGACACTGAGATGCCCTGTTGAAAAGAAAATATTAGTAGTTCATTTATAGCGGATAAAATATACAGTGAATTATATGAAGAAGATAGAGAGACCGTATTCCAACTCTTTGGTCATGAGCACATTTGTAAGACCTGGTAGTCAAATTTTAATTTGTGTTGAGGACTAGAAGCAAATATTGTATGTTACACTTGAAAATTTTGAAACAATTAAGACATTCTTAAGTTCTGCTTGACTTATTTTGGCTACACATGAAAGTAGTGTGCCATTACATCCTTATCCAGTCTTTAGTTAGGGTTTTTTGGTGGTCTCCCATCCATGTCCAAACAAGCTTTTGGCCCTGTTTAGCATTTTGCAAGGCCAAAATACTGCTGCAAAGCTAGGGAATTTAAGTTGTGGAAATGTTTAATTTCTGAAACCTCTTAGGTGCATTCTTTCTTGCAGGAGGTATGTTAATCTTTTTACATTTCCTTCAGGTGGCTGGGTATACATTTGTATCATACATACTAGTTGATATGTTGCTGTTTGCCAGCAGTATGCCCAGAGTCTATATTGTAGAGATTTCATTACAGGTGAGCTACAACAATCACTACCATCCTTGGTAAATTTAGTGGTAGCTATCTCATAGTATGTTAATAAAGGAAGAGGAAAAGCTGCCAATGTACATGCGGAATGCTTCCCTCAGGAAATTAAGAAGTATGCACACCATGGGGTATGCATGATATGACTAACTGGCCCTCTCAGTTTCAAATCATCTTCAGCAGCCTGAAAGATTTTCTCCCCTGTGACTGCCATATGGAAAAGCATCTTTGAATCAAGCCAGCTCAAAACAAGCTTTACTTAGTCATATCTTGCAGATTTTGATCTTAAAAATTTATTGTGATTAAAGCTGGTCCATTTGAAAAAAAAGACTCTTATTGGATTAATTTACCCAATTCTAATTTCATTATTGGATTTTAATGCTGCTGTGTTGTATTACAGTTGTTAAATAATCAGTTATTGCACATAAGATCCAGAATCTCTTTGAATGAGGAATAGTATAAAACATTTTAAGTACATAAAATAATGATTCAGTTAATTAAAGCTGCATCAATATGTATGCATAAAATATCTTTATAGAATGATAAAGTATACTACCATTCAGACAATACTCACATGTACAATATACAGCTAACATCATCTTTACTAGAGGCATTTCCCTTTTAGTTATATACAGGAGAAAATATCTTGGCATGTGTTATTTTATAATACTTATAGATAGTTTTAGTCTGGTCCATTACACTAACTATCATTTTAATTAATCAGTCATTTTTAATTGATTGCATCATCCTATTAGTTGACCTATTTATTGAAAGACACTTGAATATTTCTAAAAAGTGTTTTTTTGCATAAGGTATGTGTTTGATTAGTATCTAATTTCTGTCATTGCTGTATGTATGCAGGTGAAGGCAATATAACATAATAAACAGGCTCTTGGCAATCACCTTTACAACATAAGATTCACATCCAATCTTCTTCAACAAGATTTATTGAAAGGAATAGGAGTTGGATTATGAAATTTCAACAATTAGTTTCCTTTTATTTTAGAACCCAGTTTTAGCTTTCAGTTGATTAGGAAGAAGATTTTTGATTCCTATTTTTTAAAATAATAATTCAGCCAATTATTGTTAGGTGTTTTCTAATAAATAAATCCTGCTCTTTTTTAATTATTAAAACCTTTTTAAACAATTATATTTCCCTCAGTAACCTAATTACTCCCAGAACTAAACAACTTTCATTTTTCTTTCATTTCTTAAAATATATTTTCTTCTCCTTCTCCCTTTCTTGACCATTTTTATACTACTCCACAATCCAGACTCCTTTCAGATGCGTTGGACTCCAGGTCCCGTATTGCTTACAGTCCAAAGAAAGGGACTGTAAGAAAGGACAAGCCAAAATCTGGAGGACGCTAAACTGGGAAAAGTTTATATTGTACACTATGAAAATTATTTTTAACAAAATATTTTTTAATTATAAATTAAACATTTAACATGTTTGCCTTATTATTTGCCTTCTTACTATATATAAATTATTCTTTTGCGTATGTTATATAAGAAATGGAAACATAGTTTTTACTATTTAGTGTTAGAATATTTTCTCTCTCTATTTTCCATATTTTGAAGAAATCTGAAAGAAAATCCAAGAAAAGTAGCGGTCACAGAGACCAAATAAGGAATGATAGGCTTAAGTCCTAATAATGCATACATGTAT
>JANHFL010007049.1:30085-35085 GCA_032468155.1 Oxyrhabdium leporinum | reverse complement strand
GCAAATTTCCAATCCCAGAGAAGTAGTTTTCTCAGAGGATAAAAACATTCCCAGCTCTGTAAGCATAGGAATGCTTCCCAGGGCAGTGAATTAATGTTTCAGTAAAGGATAGATTGAGGAAAGTTCATCTAGGTTTTGAACACATATTTTTCCTCCACAAAGGAGTGTTTGTGCCTCATTTGTAATGCAGAAAGTAACAGCTATACCACAGACTATTAGTAAACTAGAAACACCGGAAGATAAACTTGATTAACCTAGGGACCCAGAACATAGGAAAAACAATTATCCACTCAGTTTCTGAGCATATAGAGAATTGACTTATACCAGGTGACTAAATATTCTGTTTTATTGCTCTAACGTTGTGTTCTTTGACCATCAATAGTGTTCAGGAACCCAGAAGAGATCCTTCAGGTCAGCTTCTACTTGCTTATTTTTCTTTTTCGTTTAAAGTTTGATACCAAGAATTGAAGCTTGCTTGGACTTGATATCAGAGGCTTTACCACTGAGATACAATCCCATGTCAGCTGGAGTTTCTCCTTATGTATCTGTACCCTTTGGTCAAATATTTTTCTGCTCTGGGAATCTCCCTAAATCGGCCCAGCACTTAGACATGCAAAGTTTTGTAAATAAAATGCAATTTCAGTTGAATACTTGTACATGTTTAACTTAATTTTAAATTAATTGTCAAAGAAACAAGAACACATGTGGCCGGGTGCACCCACAGATACATCCACACACACACAGATAGGAAGGCAGAGCATATAAAGATGAATCTTAACAACTAGTTAATGAGCTAGTAACATACAAATCTAATGAACTATAGTTGTTCAACTATAATATTGGAGAGAGTATCCCTGTATCTGTTTATCATATCTTTTTACAATAGTAGTATAATACCTTCTATTAATTTGTAAATTATGACATATGTCAGTTTTGGAGAAGCAACTCTGCAGTGTAACACAGTGTAACACATTCCAGTGATGAACTTAAATCATATTTGTTTGGCTGCTGCGAAGCATATCGGGGTGAGGTTCTATATTGTTCAAGAAGCGAAAAGCCACTACTGTGTAGATGGTGTTCCCAGGCCAAAGGTAATCACAGATTCCCAGCCCTCTTTGCACAGTGGTCTTTGAAGAACTCAATGAAAATCCTTCTCTGACTTCTGATAAACTTCAGAACATCAAAGTATATGAATTTTGCATTTCTTTTAAAATAAAATATTATTTATTTATTTTATTCTTCAGATATCTAGGGTCACTTATATAAAATTTATGTAGACTGACTGCAGCTGTCTCAATGTTCGAATGTGCATTTAGGAGTCTTATATCAAAATAAACGTATAAGGCAGGTATCGTCGTTTGGTTCAGATCTTCTCTATTTTCAGAACAAAAGAGCCATGCAGTAAATTTAGAAAGAGGAATTGGTCCTCCTGTGTTTCAAATACTGCCTGTTTGAATCTGAAATGTATGCAGAACATGTGTTTTTGTCACCGAAATGTGCTATTTTCCAAAAGGCCAGGCACTGCATGAAGGTTGCTTGAACTACAAGCGATATGCTTTTCAGTTGTTGAATTTTAATATGAAAGTGGCACCAGGCTAAGTGCTGAATTATTAAGGAAAATCAGGTGTCTTTTGAGACCACTATCAAGGAAGGATGTGAGCAAAAATAATGTGCAGTAAATAATGTAATGAATTAAGTTAAACCAACATTGTCAGTTGGGTTCTGCTTCATTCATTGTTCATACATAGACAAATAAAATAAGGCCTTGTTCTTCATGCTTATTTAGATGTAATACCTCATCCCACTGTCCAATTGGTGCCAAGAGTATAGGATTACAGTGTTTTAAGTGTAGTTGAAGTTGAATTCCAATCAAGCAAGAAGGCTCGGATGCTAAGGTATTGACTAAACCTTTTACTCTCAATGGGGTTGCATTCTGTGAACGATCACATTCATGATCTTGATGTATTCCTGGCTTCATTTTTGTCATTTAAGACCTAGAGCCTATTAGTATCAGCTGGGTGTATTAGTGTCCAGCTGTGGTTGATCTGGAGCTGCAACTCTTTCTGGGTTAAATTGCCATTTTTAGTTTTTATTATTGCAATACAGGTAGTTTTCCACTGACGACCTCAATTGAGCCCAAAATTTCTGCTGCTAAGGAAGACAATTGTTAAGTAAGTTTTGCTCCATTTTATGACCTTTCTTGCCACAATTGTTAAGTGAATCATTGCAATTAGTAACATGGCTGTTAAGTAAAATTTGCTTCCTCGTTGACTTTGCTTGTCAGAAAGTTACAAAAGTTGATCACATCACCCTGGGACACTGCAACTGTCATAAACACATGCCAATTGCCAAGCATCTGAATCTTGATCACATGACCCTGGGGATGCTGTGATGGTCATAAATGTAAAAAACGTCGTAAGTCCCATTTTTCAGTGCCATTGTAATTTTGAATGGCCACTAAACAAATTGTTGTAAGGACCATCGCTACACTTCTCTGGATCTGCTTTTGAGGATAGCTCAGAAACTGCAGCAGGCGTAGAATGAAATGGGAGAGCTGGTCTCCAGAACAGACAATTCCAGTTCTGGTACATCTTTGGTGCATATTTATTTTTTTTAATTTTTTTATCAAATTTTTAACTGCCCATGTCTTTCCCAGAGGGGCAGATATTTTTTTTTCTGAATAGGATTCTCAGTGTCTCATGGCTGGGAGAAATATATGATGCAAGAGAGAGCCTTCCATATTGTGGCATCTATGACATTTTAGTCTCACATTCAGGACTAGACTTAGTCCACAGCCTAACCTTGTCTTTTGTCATCTATGTTTTCTTATAGTTCTTACTACTATATTATCCTTCTTGCTACTATAGTTAGTAGCTATTAAAGTTTATAATGTTTTATTACAATGTCTTGGTTTTATTGGCAGTTTTTACTTTGTTTATTTTATAGATTGTAATATTTCATGGGCTCCTCTAAATAGTGGGTAGCCGATAAATATTTTTAATAAATCAGTAAAATAAACGGCATTTTTATACATGTCTATAAAATGCCTACCGAGGTAACAGTGACTAGGTATGCAGAAAAGTACAGTTGTAATCTAGTACATCTCTTAAGAGTATGTAGTGAGTGAGTTTGTTATTTTTCTTCAGCAATAAATATGTTGTAAATAAACATATGCTAATAATACTGTGCATAAAGCAGGTTAATATCCCACTGAGATCTTTGTGAGTATATTTCTTTGAAGTATCAGATTGGGTTAAAAATGTTTAATTTTAGAATTTCATTAAAGTCAGAAAAAAGGGTAAAACACTACAAAAACCGCAATGAATCTATTGATTGGTTTTCTATCATATGCATATGCCCATTTGGTATTTTGTTTCTTGGTATTTGTACCTGAGGTACTGAATAATATTGGCAAAGGTAAACATAGCTTTCTGGTTATCTTTTTGAATATCTGAAAGATGAAGATGAGCATTTCATAAAGCATCGTGTTCCTTTCTCGTATTTTATTTTATTTTATTTTTTTTAAGTTAGCTTTTGCAAAACAAGCTCTCTGATTATCTGATATCCTCCGGAAGGTTAGGAGAGTTGTTTCCTATATTACTTAGGAAAGAAATTCTTTTTACAATTGAAAATGTCAGCATCAATTGAAAGTAACACTAAGCATGTGCTTGCTTTCTGAATATTATCCTCCTCCCCCTCCCCTTCAACCATCCTGCTGAGGATCTGAGTGTGACAGTTTGATTAGATCATCAATCCTTACCGTTAACAGCACTTTTCCTGAACACCTGGGTTGCTAGGTCACATCTGAGTTTAGCTACCGTTGCTTTAGTGACCTAGTGTGCGTACACCATAGCAATTTACATTTAGCCCTCACATTAAAAGTTAGCTTTACAACCATATTTTGCTTTAGGAAAAAAAATGGGAAAAATATCCCTTTGCTCTCCTTTTCTGTGATGTGTGATGAAAAGAGTAGGCATCTCATTTGGGGAAAGCTAGTAAGATACCTGCTTTGGTGATGAACTCACAGGAAAATGAATATCTGAATGAAGTCTTCATTCTTTGTTTATAGAAAAAAATGTGATTTATTTGACTTTGAGTTAGTATGATTATGTGTGAATGAACATAGCTTTAAATCCTGCAGGATATACAGCAAGGTGCATGAGCAATATTTGTATAGGTTTAAAATATTAGGGTGCCTTAGCTTATATTTTATACACTGTGTCTGAGTCTGAATGTGGCTTTAGAGTATGCACATTGAAGCAACTGCTACTCAGTTGACTGGCCCTTTCCTTTGAGAGTTCATAGTGCTTATATTTTCACATTCATTTCAGGCATCCATAGGTGACCTTGCAAGCAATATCTCCACTGAACATGTTTTATTACGACTGGAATATCCATTGATGCTTTTCTCCTTTCCTTCTCGTGTTTACTCCATGTTTTCACTGCCTGCTCAGCCTCTCCTAATGCTATTATTTTGTCACTTTGTAGACTGAAGTTTGTACTGACACCTGAATTGCCACTGGTTTTGTTGCTTTACTATAACAGAAGAACCAAATATCTCTCTGTATAGGGAAGCAAAAATGAAAGTTGGTTGTGGTTGCTAAGTTCTGTGACTTTTTAATAGGCAAATAAAACTTGCTCCTTAATAATCGGCAACAAAGATGAAAAATTGTCTGGAAATAATAATGAAATAGTAATTGGCAACAAAGATGATAAATAGTCTGGAAGCTAAATCGTATGATGAACAGTTGACGAAACTAGCTATGTCTATCTAGCCTATTGAAGAGAAGGATTGGGGAGGAGGGACATCATAACTGCCTTCCAGCACCTGAGGAATTGTCACAGGTAAGAGATGATTGACTTATTATCCAAAGCACCAGAAGGCAGGATAGAAGCAATTGATGGAAGCTTGTGAAAGAGAGATTTTTTATTTTATTTATTTATTTTTACATTTATATACCGCCCCATTCCGAAGACTCGGGGCGGTTTACAACTTATAA
>JANHFL010007049.1:9958-29985 GCA_032468155.1 Oxyrhabdium leporinum | reverse complement strand
ATCAGTATATTAATCCAATATACCTCAGAATATTGCCCCCACAATCCGGGTCCTCATTTTACCTACCTCGGAAGGATCCAACCTAGAAAAATGTTCTGATAGTGATAATAATTAGGTAATCAATGGATTCACTGGAAGTTTTCAAAAACAGACTAAACAGCCATTTGATCAGGATGATACAAGGTCTCCTGCCTTGAGTAGGGTGTTGGACTAGAAGACCACTGAGGTTCTTCCAGCTCTATGATTCTATGTTCATTTAGCAGCTGTCGCAGACAGTGACTGTTTTCTGTCACAATGGTGATGAAAAAGTAAACTTTGTGACCAATGTTACATTTGTGGCCTTCACAGAGTTTCGCTTTCATAGGTTCACCGATCAGTTAGTACAAGTCCTGTTCTTCTTAGAACAGAGAGATTGTCTAAATAGGCCGTCTCTTCCTGAGATACTTTTCTCCACAGTACATGTCCCTTAGAAGGCTGAGCTGCCTGAAATTGAAAAGACCCTAATCAGTTTCATACTAAAGGCTTTGTTTTGCCTGGCAGGTGGCTTGCAGGTAATGCACTAAATATATGATATAAAGGAAGATTTATCCACTCCTCTGAAGCCGCTATTCCTACCTTAACCAGAGGCCTAGGCAAAAAGCCAGATCTTTAGGCCATCTGAAACACCAGTAGACTGTCAAGATCTCAAGGAAAGCCTTATTCCACAGGGCTGGCATAAATGAAACTTTAAAAAAATGGAGTTCTTTTCTTTATTTTGCAGAATTATAAGTCTGTTTCCCATATTCCCTGTGCTGTGCCTCATCCCTTCAAAAGTACTTTAGTGTTAGTATAAAGCTCCATTCAGAATCCAGACCATGCGGACAGGGGTGGGCTTCAAAAATTTTAGCAACCGGTTCTCTGCCCAGTTGCTGGATGGGCGTGGCCGTGGTGGGCATGGCCTAGTTGGCTTCCTGCACCATGGCAGGAGGGACGTTTTCACTCTCCCTGGACTCCGGAGGCTTTCCTCGAGCTTCTGGGAGCGCGGAAACATGGCCATTTCCGGCCTTCTGGAGCCTCCGGGAGGCCTGCTTTTCACCTTCCCCGGGCTCCAGAAGCTTTCCTCGAGCCTCCGGGAGGGCAAAAATGGCCTCCCTGGACTCCAGCGGCACTCTGGAGGCAGGAAATGGGCCTGTTTCCGGCTTTCCAGAGCCTCCGGGAGGCCTGCTTTTTGCCCTCCCAGTGTGGGGACTCTTGGTAGAGTGGGGCAGGGTAGGAGGGGCATGGTGGGTGGGGCCAGCCAAGGGTGGGATTTACCAGTTCGCTGAACCAGCTATAAAATTAGCTATCGGTTAGCTACAGGTTCACCTGAACTGGGGCAAACTGGTAGCAGCCCACTCCTGCATGAGGATGTTCTTCTCATATCACTAAAATAAACTGGGATTTCTACCCTGCTTATTTTAGTGATAGGGATCATCAGTATGATTATCCCCAAGGAGAAACACCCCCCCCCCTCATCCCTAGATCCTGGTTCACATGGAAGCCTATGTGCATATTCCTTGCAGATAACTGTACTGGAAACACAATGATTACATAAGACTAAGCTGGTCCCTATATAATTGATTAGATTTCAGATTGCATGTGAAGAGGTAGAAATATGCATTATACTTTTGAGTAATCTTCAGTAAAATAGATAAAATAAAATAGATAGTTCAAATTAAGGGATTATTCGGTTTATATACACTTGTTTCTTCTTTTTCAGCTTTAATGTGAGACACATATTTGTAGGAATGGAATAGCCAAACGGATAAACTTACCTACAGAAGCATAGGCCTAGTACAGGTTTGTAAGAAATAGTTGTGTTCCTCATTTATTCTAGGTCCAAGCAAGCAATACATTTGAGGAATTCATATCTTAAAGTAGTTCCTCTTTCTTTATAGTAGCATCAGTAGAGTGGTGTTGCCTTGTGTTTCTATTAATTGTGAAATTTCCTATGAACGATAAAGACAAAAGAGTCCAATTTGATTCTTTTGCATTATGGGTTAGACAAATAGTTGACAAATCTCACAAAACGTTTGCTTCCAATTGTGTTAACAAGATTGATTTTAAATTGAGTGACTTGGGAATTTAGAAAAAAATATCCTGGAAGAAGTCAATGAGACAATCTTCCCATATTATTATTGACTTGAATAGCTAAATAATATCTTATTGAAAAAGATGTCATGTGACAAAATGTGTTATCAAACTGTACTTGGGTCTATGGTCTTTCTTAAGTTCTGTATCCAAATTTTTTACTAATTGCAATATTTACTAGATGTCAACATTTAATCCATTTAGCTATATGTGAATATTTAAAAACAAATCATGGGTTCTGGATTAAGTGTTTATGTTTTTCAATTTTCAAGCATTGTAAATAAAGTATGAGATTTTGATTTTAATGAATAATACATAGACATTAAAACATACCTTTCTTCCATATGTATTTCATAATTATCTCCAATAGAACTAATAAACATGCTAATGCCACCTTCCCGTGAATCACATGTTATGTTAAGAATTTTGCATAGAAGCTGGATTGCTTTAAATTAACTTGGAAATTGCACAGATATTGTTCTGACAGTTCCTGTAAAGAGTCAAGGAAACACCTTAATTCCTGATTCATTTTTTCCCCAAATTGATGCCATTCTTGGTCATCCACAAGAGGGGGAGACAAACATTGACAAATGCATCATGAAATCCTCATGCAAATAATGCAATTTAGGTACTTATGATGTAAATACATAATTTTGTTATTGTGTGATAAGGTTGTAATGAATATAGCATTATTTTCACATCACTTTAGTTTGTTATAGACATCTTTGGCAGCCTCTGTATAGCTGAATTTGAATTCTTATAATCCCCATTCAATATAGCCATGTTAAATAAGAATTTGAATTGGATGAAATTCACACATTGGGAGATACCAAGATGATGAATTCTTCCTTAAATTGATAACAACAGATGTTTATATAAATTTTATTTTTTAAAACAATATTTAAAGAAGACATCTTCCCCTAGCCTCCCTTCCAAGAGTCACTTAATTTTGTTTCAGACTTGAATTAGACTTTCTATGCAGGCTGGTATATACAGTTATTCTTTGACCAGATTTATAATTCTGGTTATTTGCAGCACTTTATTTATAGTTAAACACATCCATTATTTTAGTCACCTTCCAGACCCTAGCACTTTTACAAATTCTCTGAAATGTATGAAATTTGTTAAGAACAGCAGCAAAACCCAAGCCTATGATGTGGAATCTATAGGGAGTTGTCTGTTTGCATGCAATTTTATAGCTTTGCAACTTAATCAGAGATGCAAGTGCAAAATATATCACAAGGGGACAGCATCTAAATTTCTGACACACTCTAAGGTACCAATAAATAGATTACACTCATCCATATGTAGGTTCTTGAAAATATTTTAAACATTTTGAACATTGTAATTCTGCAGCAGTTAGTTATGTACATTTACATTTTTCCTTTGTTTTATTAACCCTTTCAGAAACATGCTATGTTGAACTGAATTTCTTTTCTTTTTCTATTTTGATTCTCAAGTATATTGTGTTTCTCCCTTAAAGAGAAGACTATAGGAATAATTTTCATTCAAGATTGAAATAAAACTCCTCCAGAGAAGCTTGCTAAATGTTGTAATGCTATTATTGATCTATGTGGGTTATTGTTATTTTTCTGCTATAATCATAGATTTAAAAAACCTATCATAGATTTAACAAGGAACTGAGTTTTATGAATGTAACTGGCTCTTCAGTCAGTGTGTATAACTTCATATAGTTCTTTTTAAATCTTTAAATCATTTGAATATGCCTTGCAAAAGAATAGGTAAATAAGGCGAAAGTGCAGAAATCCAGTTTCCTTTATACTTCTTTCTGGTTTATTTTAATGTACGAGTGTTTCAGCTGTTGATAAATGCCAGCTGGCCAGATTCAGGTCCCTCTTTCAGGGATAGAAAACCTAAGTCGCTCCAAATGTAAAATACAACTTCCAGCACTGCTAGGAATCGTGGGCAAAGATGCTAGGATGGTATTCAGCAACATTAGTAGTACCCACTCGTCAGTCTGGTTTTCCTTTTCTGTCAACTTTCATTCGACAGGTAAAAGAGTTCTTCCTGAAAATGGTTTTTTTTTTTAAAAAAAAAGACAGATAAGTAATACATATAGTTCAATTTTTTGTTAGGAAAATAAAACATGTTGAATTAGATGATTTCATGGTATCCCCAAAACTTTGAGGTTAATTTACTGAGTTGGAGTTCGTCAATTCTGATTTTTATATCAGCAAAAAAATTCTCATAAAAATTCTTCAATCTATAGCTATCTTTCCAATTGCACATTCCACGTAATGCCTATTCATCAAACTAATAGGGATGTCATAACTGGGATATAAGGAGATGAAAAAAATGGTAGTTAGTTGACACAGATTTTCTATACCATTAACATTACCCTTTCAACAGAGAATTTTAGGGATATCATCTCCAAATGTTTTAATAGGACAATTTGTTTCTTTTTAAAAATAATTTCTTACTGGTATGCATTATATAAACTGGCTTGGCTTGATCACTACAAGCTTACAGCATTTGTGAAAACTTGCTAAGAAAAAGCTGTGGCCTGAACAACAGTAGACCAAATGTTGATCTGGAGACTTTTGAGGAGCGGATACCAGGTCAGGCATATGCAGGGCACTTTTTAGCACTATGGACAGCTCCAGAGCAGATTCCTGATTCCTGTATTTCTAACAGAATTGCTCATTTACAACAGCTTATCTCAGACTGTTTTCTCTAGATGTAGTAAGGCCGCAATTACCAAAGCTTATTGCCAATAGATCTAGTGGCTATGGTGGCAGAAATTTCCAGAAGCTGTATATTCCCGCAGATTTGGCAGATGCAAATTTGGAAAGATTTATTTATATGGTGATGAACATCAGTCCTAAGTTGTAATGTTCTTGTAAATAGTAATTCCTTAGAGCATCTGGGTGGAGACCAGACTTCTTCTGAACTCATTGGTAGATTTTCTTGCAGGTTGTCCACATGTAATTGAATGGGCTAAATGCCTATGACTTGTTTCTGAACGGAGTTTCAATTACCAATTTATCTGGGCTAGTGCTCATTGTGATTGGGCCTATATTTTTACCTGCTAATTTCATGGATGTCATGTTATCTTGCTCTGTACTACCTATTCACCACTGTGCATTCTGAGAATTGATCTTCAACTTACTGAATGGAACTGCAACAAAATATACATTTCTGACAACAGGAGATGAATAAAGCAATGGATTGTCTGAAAAATATAATAAACGGAAAAAGCACAGTAACCACTTAATAAATTGTTAGCGTAATTGAAAAGACAAACATTCCTTGTAGTAGTTCACAACAATAATTCACTTTTAACACTTTACAATTATAATTTTTTCCTAAACTTTATAAAATATGTTATTTTTTAATATATCCAATTCTAATTAGCCCAGTGGCTAATTTCTGAGATTGCAGTTAATTTCAGACTTATGTATGCATATGCTGGCTTCAGTTACAGCAGGTGGCAGTATCTAGTCAATTCTGTCCAACCTCAGGAAAATTAAATAGGACTAGATTAGCTAGCTCGTGGATGGGAGACCACTAGGAAATTCCAGGGCTGCAGGCTAAACTTGGATTTCTTTAAAAAAAATATGCACTATTGTAAAAAGAAAAAAATTCTATAGAACATAGATAATGTGCTAATTGCCATCAAGGATTGAGCTCACTAAAAAGAGTCTTTACTTCTGATGGCAGTAATATTAAGATTATATTACTAGGATTTCTTAGTCATGGCAATTATTTCTAATTTTTCTTAGATATTTCATATTTCTGGTGAATTCTGACATTCTTAACATAAAATTGGTGTCCTTTAACAAGGCCAGTGGTGGGATTCAAAATTTTTTGCTACCGGTTCTGTGAGCATGGCTTGGTGGACGTGGCTTATTGGTCATGTGACTGGGTGGGCGTGGCCACCCTGCACCCCATTTTGGGCCAGTAGGCCTCCCTGCAGCCTCCTGGGAGCAAAAATGGGCTGTGGGGGAACCGTGCCGCACCCCCTCATGCTATTTTGGGTCTAGTGGGCCTCCCTACAACCCTCTGGGAGGCAAAACAGGGCATGGGGGGCTGTGCTGCATCCCCTGTGTCCCATTTCAGGCCCAGTGGGCCTCCCTGCATTTACCTGGGAGCCAAAACAGGGCATGTGGGGAACTCCAGGAAGGGGTTGGGGTGAGTGGGGGCGAGGCCAGCCAGAATCTTTCCTACCGATTCACGTGAACCGTCCCGAACCAATTGAATCCCACCATTGAACAAGGCATATAGACAGATTGTCCTGTGAACTTTCTAACTTATACATTTTTCCTATTGAAATTAAATTTCCACTTTGTTGCTGTGAGATTTAATACCATCTACTTTCCTCAATATGGTTCTTTTAGTTGTATTAGACTACTTTTGCTATCTTTCCCAGTTAGTGTGACCATCCTTGCTGGGGATGTGGTAGCTATAGTCTAATGCATTTTGGATAGGAATGGCACCATGTTGAAGTAAGTTTACTGTTATTAGAAAAAATTCTTTTCTGTTTATGCAAATCTAGGAAAACAATTCCAAGTTTTGCAACTACATTGCCGAGTAGTTATATAAATCATCATTTCCTCCTCCTTCATTTATTACACTTGTACTAAACTATCCTGAACCCTCTCTGACTATATGGTAATAATTATATTTCAGTTTTTTATGTTCTTCAGCTTGTTATTGTAGGCCACTATCAGCCACCCAGAGTCACCTTGTAGGAGAGATGGGTGACATAAAAATTAATAAATAAGTAAATAAATTACTATTAATTAAAAAAATTGCTTTTGTTTTGTTTCTAATTGCAAATAAGCTTGACTTTAGTGATGTAAACCAGGCTGCAATATAAGTTTTATTGATTTTGAGAAAGTAATAGACATTAGTGATGTTGTAGATCTGAAAGGGAAAAATAATAATATAAAATGTGTGTGCTTTTTTCACTTCAGTCAGGGTTTTTTTAAATCCACATGTAGAGAAATAACAGGATTTACTAGGATCACTTGTATTCCACTAAGATATGTATTATTAAAGTGTTCTCTCTCTCTCTCTCTTTGTGTTTGTGTGTGTGTGTTTGTGTACAGACTGTAGGAAGCAGAAGGTCAAAAAGCATTTTGCAGTTTTATTGCGTTGTGTTAGATTTACCTTTTAAAACATATTTGTTGACAAAATTGGGTATAAAAACCTTCCAGCTAATGTATTTACACAATAAATATTTAAAGACTTACATCTTGCCTTTCAAGTACAATATATTGTATTTGCTGTATGCAGGTGTTGTAAAATAACTTGCACATGATACACAGTGAGCTTTTTATCTAGAGATCATGTCTAATAGAAAGACAGACAATGCTGGCCTGAGTATAATTCCTGTGTGCAGATCATGATTTCCACAAATTAAATGCTTAGTTAGTTAGTTATAGCATTTTGAAGAAAGTGTTCATGTCTGTATGGTTGTGTCTGATTTGCATCTACCGTCAGACATTGGAATCGTTAGTGGTGCCTAGACTTTCCTTCTCTACCACATTATACAGCAAGAAGGCCTGCTGCCCCCCCAAAAACCCTCTAGGATTGAAATGAATACCTCTGTCATCTTTCCTATTAACTTCAGTGAATACTGTTGTGGCTTACATGGACAGTTAGTTAGTTGGTTAGTTGATTGTCAGATCATGTGGCAAGGGGTTGAATATCTACTTGTAAACAATCCAAACTACATTCAACTTGGTCTTCTTCTTCTTGTAGTTTTCCAAAAATCATCTTGTCTGTTAGGAGGTCATCTTTTGTTCCTCTGCTGTTTGGACAGTTTCCTTTGTGTTCAGGTGGAAAGAGATTATTTTTTAAGTGGATGCATCGGCTACCATGCCAGTTAGCAATTTAAAAATGTTTGATAAATAGGTAATTGACCTGTCACTCTTCGTAAATGCAAATCAGTTGCCAATTGCCCCAAATGTGATCAGAGGGGTGTGGGAGTGGTACAGCAAACATAACTTCAGGGACATGTTGTAAGTAATTTTCTTTCAGTCGATCATAACTTTAAATGGTTGTTAAACATATGGTCCTATGTTATGAACTAGCTTTATTGACATGTGTTAATATTTGTGCTACCTGTTTCTTTGGAACAAGTTTCAATGCATTGAATTCTGTTGTTTTAGATACTCAGGGTTTTTTTTGTCATTTCCTCTTTTTTTTTCCCAATTAGAGGGCTTTGTTCTTTCTGAGGGGAAAGCAAAGGAAAGAGTGCCCTGTTTGGGAATGAAAATAATTCAATAGTTAGCCTGGCTTCCTTTACCTCCAACTCTGCCTGATTTGCCTCTACAGTCTAAGCTACTGTCCTTCTGACAAGGCTTCAGTTTGTTTTCCCTAGCCAGACCTTTCCAGTTCTAATTTTACTTTGGTAGAATACAGAATACCTTATTTTCTGTTATCAATTAATATTTATCTGCTAGCCTCTGTTTTGTTATTTCTGATTCTGGATGTCGTTCTTTCCAAAACCGGTGCATGCTCTTCGTTTATCTTGTTCGCATTGGACTTGATTTAACATTATTGACATTATTTAACATTATTGATCTTATTTCTTTGTCTTGAATCTTCGTATATTTGCGAAGGGTAAACAAATTTTCATCCACAAGTCCTGCAGCTGCTGGCCCTGGTTACTCAGCTCACAGTCCTGAGTCCAGTCTATCCCATTTGTCAGCAGATGTCCAAGAACTTCAACACCTAATACAGTCCTTATTGATTTGGGTGATGATCGATCCAGTATAGGTTTCTGTAACGTATGTCTCACCATAACATTTATAGGAGATATTCCTCATCTGACTTTTCAAATGAGACCTGGCCAGTATGGTTGAACCTCTGGTGTAGCTCTCATCTTCTTTGGAACATGCAAGCTCCACAGCCACATTAAAGTTGTGCCTCACTGGGGGATTATTATTATTGTTTATATTCCTTCAACGAGTTACTGAAATTCAGTGACTGATTTCACATATCACACTATTCATGATTTACTTAATTGTGGGTTACTGAATATGCCAGAGTTGGTTGACTGGGTTCATGCATCAATTAGAAATGATCCATGATTTATAAATCATAGTGCCTGGGTCGACAAAATACATTAAGGAAAAAGCCAAAAATCCCACATACATGATTTAGTGCAATGCTTAAATCCAGACAGTGACTCTTCCCGTAAAGGCCAACTATGCTTCACATTTCTGGAAAGCTTATTGAGAACTATGGCAGTTTATTTCCTCATTATGTAGCTACCGAACATCTCCGAGATAGATATGAGACATTAGTTGAACACAATCTCTAATTCAATAACTGTATTATGATATCATGTTAGTGCACAGTAGACAAGAAGGCAGAAGTAACCCTGCTCTTGGATTTAGGCTTTGCAGAACAACTATGAGTGACTAGTTAGGGAAGTACAATCCTACTTAAGTCTTCCTGTTTAATTACATTTTAGATGTGATTTCTCAGAAAGGAGAAAGAATGTAAATTCTATTTCTAAGGATGTGTAGCATAGATATTAAGGTTTCACAGAAGGGAAGGATGGTTGAATATAAGAAAACCTGAAGGGAAAGAGACTTAGAGAAACCTGAGGTCAGTTCCCTATTCTGGCACAAAGGAAGGATTAAAATCACTGTGAGGCTTCACTTTTTCACTTGAATAGGACTAGTGTATTCTTGTTTTAGTTTAAATAAAGGAATTTGAACTGAACGTTGGCGTATTCCAGGTTTTTCTTTTGCTGCAGAATTGTTTTGTATTTTTGATATAATTAATATTTTTTAGAGTATTTGGGACTTAGCTAATGATAAGAACAATAACTGAGAATTAAATTAGAGTAGATTGACCAGCGATACATGATAACTATACAGGTAAATTGGAAACTAATCCAGATTTGAAGTTCAGTTCATAAATCACCCAGATTTGTGTCCAGCTGTGTCCTTCTTTTCTTTAACTTAACTAGAGAAATTGGTGCATATAGAATCCTTTCAATTTCACCTTTTAAAATTTAGTCTTATTTTATGAAATTTTATGATTTTTATGTGTCAATATGTGTGGGATAAAACATTTGGGAGTTTGTTTCTATCTAACTATTTTTCCATGGAAGAGTCAGTAATCTTTTTTTTTAATGTGTATGATAGCATGTATGGGCTCTTTTGGGAGGAAGAGGGATGTAAAAATAAAACAAACAATAATAGTTGTTTACCTGGACTTTTACCTACTCTCAAAATAGCAAGCAAGGCCATACATTTAAAGAGCAGTGATACATGTTTATTAGGTGACTAAAATGACTTACCCTAGGGAAGCATCAGTGTGTTCTAAATAATATAATGTTTTTGATAGTGAAACGATTACTGCAACCTCATATTCACAATAATATAGACTTTATCAGATTGGTTATAAAGTGATGTCTATCAAAGCAGTTAGAGTACAACAGAGAAAAAAAATTCCTAAAATGAGGCACAGTTATACATTTATCAGCTCCTGTGTATTTCATGCTACAATTTGCATGGAAAAAATGAAATCGTTCATAATACACATTTTGAAGAGGGATTTACATTTAATAAATGTTTACAAGTATTTTCATAAACTGTGTTTATGACAGTCTTGGCTTCTCATGATTGATTACTCAAATGTCCCCTTTCTTCAAATATAGATTGTAGAGTTGTCTCTTGGAGTTATTTATATTTTCTAGTATTTATGATCTGCAAGGCAGCTTAGTTACCAACATTAGTTATAGCCTTTTCTGTAGATATTTATCTGAGCCACAAGTTTTTGACACATTTCTTTTTCTTTAACAAACAAGCTATAAAAATGTTGTCTTGACATAGAAAAATATGTGTATGCTGTGGCTATTACCTATGAATTCTAGAGAGAAGATGTATTCCCCTCTTTTGTTATGGAACCTTTTAAACTGGTAAATAAAATGCCAAAGAAATAAGGAGAGATTATTTTTATATTATTTGTATTAATAGTGCTGTAAGTACTATTTAAACATTTAAATTAATGTTTAAACTTAATTAAACATTTACAGAATGGGAACTAGATAATTTTACATGTGGAGGTAGAAGAGGGGTATCAAACTCGCATCATCACGGCCGCGTCACTTGACGTATCACAACTTTTTTCCCCTGCACTGAACTGGGTGTAGGCGTGGCCAGTGCATGACGCATCCGGCCCACGGGCCACAAGTTTGACAGCCCTGATGTGGGCTATGGAAGGTGAGGTGTTTCCCCATGGAAGCATCTTGCATTAAAAAAAATAGACTATCCACCCATAATTAATTGTATGTAGCCAGATTAATATTTCATAGCTACCTATGGTACTAGACATTCCATGTTTGACTTTTGCTTGTGCAAAGACTTGTGCACAAGGAAACACCGGTTTTACTTAGAGTTGCTCAAATATTTGTATTTAAAGTAGCATTCAGATACATTACCAAAACTTGTCAAGCAGTTATTTGTTGCTTCATTGAGTTGTCTTGCCTTGTATTTTCAGTTTGCAAGAGATGCTTCTATTTTGGTTATTTTCACTTTTCTCTTTCTTCTTTTTACAATTATTGGCTATATTGATGGTCATAAATTTATTGACCAGTGTCTGTGATAACATCATGGCAGCTTCAAATGTGCGGTATGATCAACAAGACCAAGGACTTAAAAGCAAAGAAGAATTTAAGAAATGTTTCTAAAGGATCAGCTTCAAAACACTTTGTCATTAGCAATTTCAGCTCTGCTGCATCTGTTTATAACTATGGCTTAAAATCCCGAATGCAATTTGATTATTTGAAGCCCGGAGATGTTGAAAGAATTGTAGCCCAAAAAAAGGGATAATTAAATGTTATAATTTTCCAGTTTTAAGGACAGTGAGAACCTAGTTTTGTTTTCTGCTGCTTCAAAACCTTTCCATGCAGAAAAAAAGAACTATAGGTTTATAACAATAACAATTCTGAAGCTACAATCCAGCAGTGGAGTATAAGTACAAAGGTAAAATGTTTGTTATCAGGGTGTGGTGGAAAGCAATTGGACCCAGTGACCAAGATTAATGAAGCTTGGATGGGTTTTAATTAGCACAGCTGCAGTCATCAATTATCTACGGAACACAAATATTGTTATATTTTGGAAATTCTTGATTTATTTTATTCCATTGGCCAGTAGATTTAGATGAATGAGCTCTCATCATAAACATTCTGGGGAAAACCGCCTGAGGCCACGGTATATTATTTAGGATACAATCAGCAAGAGTGACTGCTACTGAACAAAAACATTGCAAACCAGTCTCAGCGTTCATTTAGAAAAGTGTGGCCTTATACAGGTCATTAGAACATTCGAAAATCTTGTGCAAAACACTGAACAGTTGTCAGGCTGGGAGTGTACAAGAATTATTGTGCAGCGGATGATCTGTAACAGGATATCATTGTATCACATTGTATGCATTAATTCATGCATCAACAACATTTAACTTGACGTGTAAGGTATTCTTTTATTGTATTTAAGTGAGTATCTTAGAAAAGGAGGGGGTGCTGGAAATCCCCTTAAATAGAGTATTTTGCTTTAAAGGTTTCCCTGCACTGATAAAGTTTAGTCACTTTTGTCATGCAGGAAGATAATATAATAATAG
This sequence comes from Oxyrhabdium leporinum, assembly GCA_032468155.1. Classification (NCBI taxonomy): domain Eukaryota; kingdom Metazoa; phylum Chordata; class Lepidosauria; order Squamata; family Cyclocoridae; genus Oxyrhabdium; species Oxyrhabdium leporinum. The sequence goes on along the minus strand of JANHFL010007049.1, from coordinate 17,271 downwards.
GAAATTTGCTGTAAATAATGCAAATTTAAGTTAAGGATAAAAAAGTGTGTATGTGTGTGTGTTTTTCATATGCCAAATATAAATAGAAGACTGTTTCCTTTCTCTGTTCAAGTATGTGTTTTTTACAATCCAAGTGTAAATACAATTTGTATTTTATAATTTTAATTTTAATCTACACAAGGAAATCTAAATATGTGTTCATTATATTTGCATTCATATAGAGCACTGTAATACATGAATTATCTATCACTAAAACAAACAAAAAGCTGTTATTGTGATAATGAAAGCATGATGTTTTCTTTTATAATTTTTTTTACGTGATTGAAGAAAGATGAGGTTTTAGATCTGATTGGTAGGTAGCACTAAAATATAAGGTAATCAGTTTTTGTTTTTTTTGTCACCAGGATATGTTTAATACATCATATTTAAAATATTGTATTGTATTGTGTATGAATCAGGCTCTGATCTGGATAAAATGTACTATAATTATAGACTGCAATAGTGCTACAAACAATCTACAGTTGTAGACTATGGCTATAAACCTAATTTGTAATAATTAAGGTGTTAGATGTCACTGTGGAGATGGAATGAATGAATAATACAGTTTGAATCTTGGAGAAAAGGGAAAATATGATTCTAATATTAAACACGTTTGAAAAAATGTGTCAGAGAATCATTGCGTGCATTCTGGAAACCATAATGAACTCATGGTAAAACAAGGTTCTTAGAAATCCATAAGACAAGTTTGGTGTTTCTGTTGACGTGAGTCAAATTGATTTCAGGAGAATGAATTCTAGATCAACATCCTCCAATACTGATGTATGTAGTGTAAGCTCGTAGATATTCTTGAGTAGGAGTATTCAGCGAATATCTATTTATATAATGTAAAGAAAATTTTATACTTGATTGGAGCTATATTAAACATCAACAGAGGTAATACTGTTATTGCTCAGTTATTGTTATTACTTTTGTAGTGTCTTATGGTAATTTCGCTGTTCAATAATAGCATAGTAAAGCACAAATGATGTATGATGATTAACGCATATGCCCCAAAGAATGTATAAATTCATGGAGAATTGTTCTGTGGTAAGTAGCATGTGAGCAATTCTCAAGAACTTGCACTGCCATAATTTATATCTTTCCTTGCCCATGCTAAGGAAATGCAAAGACAACATTCAATTGCATAGTACCAGCAGACACAGTTTCTTGCTAGGTAGCCTTGTGCCAAGGGGATACTTGTGTTTGGCACCCTCATTTCTCTCAAGCAGCTGTCATTTTGGCAATTGGGAGATGTTTCTCTTTCCTTTGCGGCACATTATTTTTATATCCCCTATTGTTTTTGTACATGACCTTTATCCCTCCATTCCCAATTAGCACATGAAGAGTCGCTGTTCACTGAGCAGAAGTGCATGGACCTCAAGTAGATTTATTTATTTATTTATTTTGGTGAGGAAGGTGGATGCTGTTGTGACTCATCATTACTCTTTATTACTAATGAAATAACCCTGTCACTTTAACCTTTCTTCATCAGACTAATCCCAGCTTTCAGGAAGACAGTGCTAGAACTGAGGTCAGGAACCTGGTAGTTAAAGCCAGCAGATGGTAAACATTTTAGAATTTGCTTTCTTTTTAAATTGCTGTAGCATCAAAGCTATAATAATTGAGTCCTTAATAACCATTCTCTATATTTTCCTATGCCTAAGAGTGCTTTTTGCCGTGCTGCTTTTCAGCTTATTTTTTAATTATTTGAAACTAAATTTCTACATTAGCATGGAAAGAAATGAAGACTATTTTTGCTTATCTTTAATTATTTGAAAGCAAATTTCTACACTGGCACAGAAATAATTTTTTTGCTTATTTTTCATTATGTGAAAATACATTTCTATATCGGCATGGAAAGAAATTAGGACTATTTATTGGAACTTTAGAGAAACCACAGATGAAATCCAAGAGTTGTTCCTGGTTTATTTATGCTGGTGAAAAGTCCACAGCTTCTTACTTGAAATAAACACACTGTTTCTGGTTGGTTTGTTTTTTAGGGGTGACTTTTTGTAAAATCTGAATTATTTGCTAATAGTGTAATAGTCTTTGGTGAAAGCTGCATGCTCAGGAACCTTTTGCGCATATGGTACTTTATAAGGCAGCACTGTGGATTGGAGAAAAACAAGCCAAGACCTTTGTTGTTGTTTTTCTTTACATTACTATTATGAGATCAGCAGAAGTAAGGAAAGTACTAAAAGGTGTTTTAAAGATCAGGATAGATGCATGCAATGATTATTTCATGAGTGTATCTAAGATAGAAGGCTGGGCACTCACAAAGATTGCCTCAAATATAATAAATTTTAGGTGTAAATTATCCGGAGTTGTTTGGGAGTTGGGTAGCCTATAATTAAACAATAAATAAATAAATAATTCTCAATTGAGGACCCAAATTTCCATGTCTACATTGCAGCTGCGTAGAAAGAGCACAAAGAGGTGGTTTTCACTCTCAGGATCCCTCTCCATTTTTATATTTGCATAAAAAGATTATATATGGTGCGCACATATTCATGCATCAAATGAAGCTCTTTTACCCTGATCATTTCTTAGATAAGTCTATATGGAAAATTGTCAATGTGCAATATAATGTATGGGCTGTCTTTTTTACATAGTTGATTTTCAGAAATGCTTCTGAGTAGAGAATCTAAGCCTCATTCTGTTTTTTTCTGGTGGTGGACAGTTATTCCTTCTCTCTGTAATTCAAACTCTTCATCCATTACTTCTATTAAGAGATATGCCTTGTCTGTGTGTTTGTGTGCCTGTTTGTGTGTATGTGTGTGTGTGGGGGGGTGTTTGTTAGTTCAGAAGAAAAGGTGATTTTTTTGCATTAATTTCTTTCATAGCATGGGTTCTGAAGGTGTATGACAAGGAATTTGAGCATAACGTCCACATAGCTAGCCAGTCCTATTGTGATTATTTGTAAAGCAAGATCAAATGCAACTGGATGGGGATAAAATAATAATCGTAAAGAGAAGCGGTGAACAAAAGAAATGCTGACCACCACAGCTAGGTCTCTTTCCCACATGCCGCTTAGTTTCAGCAACTTTTTGCTTTTGCTCTTTGCAAGCCTTTGAGATGAAGAGTTCTGCTAGAGGAAGAGCAGTAGGCCTCAAATTTAGAAAACATCCATACAACATAATCAGTATTCCGATGCTGCTCATTATGTCTAGTTAAATAATAGAGTAGAAATAATAAAAACAGTATAATATACAAAAATCTGAAAAAGTTTAGTAGAATAGCTGATCCATCCATTCGATTTCTGTAGCTGTCCTTTTCACCTTTGTGATTCTAAGTGGCTTAGTAGCTGAGTATCATACAAACAGTTAATAACACAGCCAGGAGATGGACTCTGTCACATAGTCCCAGCCTCATGCTTAGGCACACAACCAAGTTTCACAGCCTTACAAAAGGCCAGCAGGGACAGAGCCAATCTAATTTCAGGGGGAATGATGTTACAAAGAGTTGGTGCTAAGACTATCTTTCTGGTCCCCATCAGCCAACACTCCTTCGTTGATGGTACCTGGAGCACATGCTTTCTACTGAATCAGATGTGACTGGCAGAAACAACTGGGGAAAAACAGTTCCATCTTGCAACCTTCTAATATCACAATATATAGTTTATAATCATCCATATTCTATTAAATTCAATCTCAAACCATTATGAGTTTTGTTCTGCCAAGTCAAAGCATTTTAGAGAATGCTCAAACATCACTTTTTGTGCATTCTTTACAAGAGAAATGCTATTAAAGCGTACAAAACAAAAACACCGTTGACATGTGAACAGATCCTTCCAGATAAGGTAATCCTAGTACTTAGGTGCAACATCATGGTATATTTGGCTAGGACACAGCCAGAATCCGACATCACAATGTAGGTTTTGTCATTTTGACATCTGTTTAGTAAGGAACAAATGCCTGTGAGCTAATCATTAAAGGCTAAATCCAATATTTTCAGCTGAAAGGCCTATATCCATTTACACATTCAATCACTTATATAGCCTTTTATTCTTCTTAGCCAATTGTAAGATGATTCTGTTCCCACAATTCATAGTAACAGTTTGAGGGGGGGTGGAATACTTATCTGTAATCGATACTGAAATTGTGATTTTAAATCAATTCCTCTATGTCATATTTATAATTCCCATTTCAATCAAATCACTAAATAGAGATATTTCACAAGCACTAATTACCTATGGCTGGACCCATACTGGGTTTTGTACTAGATTCTTCAGTACTTTTACAAGGCTTCACTTGACTTAAATAGCATTGATGGCAAATCAATCCATATTAGAGTGATCTGGAATACCATGAATCACTACCATGAATCACTTCCAGTGGAACACTCTATTAAAGATAACCAAGATTGCTTTATATAAATCTTAAAAATCACAAAATGATTGTGTGTATTGCAACTTATTTGGAGCGCATAGCTCTCTAAACGTTGCTGGAATTTCAACTTTCAGTATCTTTTATGTTGGCCATATGGGCTGGTATTGCAAGGAACCATAGTTTACTAACTCTGGAGGACTCTGGTCTTCTTTCCCATTTTTGAATTTTTATAATGACTATGACCATACCCTATCTTATTCTTCAGTACTTTTACAAGGTTTCAGTGTGAACTGTATGGATGGAAATTGCTGAAGTTAGGGTTCAGATTATCTGCATGTAAACATGATTCAACCAAATAATAATATGATTGGGCACTTTATTTGTCACGAATGAGGGACTTTTTAATCTGTTTTTATTCCATTTGGAATTTTAATAACTGGAAGCCATTAGAGGAGGAGAAAACCCTTTGACTCAACTTGTAGGAGGCTAGAATTAGGGTTTTCTGAAGCCTTCAAAATTGTTTTCTTTCAGCTAAGTGATTATCTTCACATTGCAGGTTCCAATGGCCTGCCATGTTAGTATTTTGCAAGATAGTATGACAAAATCCCTAACAACAAGATGGTTGTTTTCTGTATAGAAGACTAAAATGTCTCCTGATTAGAACCTCTTGCTTCTCCCTATGAATAAATTGTTTGCGTTCTAATTTTTTGTTCATTCTCTTGAAGGAATAAAGGCAATCCTATTTCCCTTTACAAATTATCATAAATATTGAAGAGGCAGATTTTTCTGAGATCATTAGCATATCATGCTGCGACCCACACCAGAATGTACCATTAACAAAGCAGCCTTCATGTAATTAATGTAAATAATATGGAACTGCAGCATGAGTAACCCAGTCAGCCTTGGCAAAAAGCATTTGTCATAACGCATCATCTGAGGAGCTCAGTCTCAATTCAAATTAAACTTCATGGGTTTGCCCCTTTATTTTTCTGCTCCTCTAGCTATAAATTCCTGGGAAACGTTCACCTATATGGAAGAAAGCAATCCGGAAAGCTGAAATTAAAATTTCATTATTTACTGTGCTTCTGCATCGGAGGACAATTAGTATCTTCATAAAACTAGATATGTAGATTCTAAGGGCACATCTGAGGGTTCTTCTCCTCCCCTCATGCCTGCACTTAAAAGTGTTTTCTGTCCTCAGCTGCTGCCAGCAAATCTAAAGGATGGTGTTATGTCTGCCATTTGCTACTATTGCCCTCTGACTCCAAAACACAGAGGAGCATTGTAAATTTTTCATGAAGAGGTTTCAGTCTGTAAAACAGCAAACTGGAATAATGTTTTAAATGCAATCATTGTCAAGCCTGAACAATGTAATTTATCAAGAGAGCAGTTTGTACTATATAATAAGTTTCATATATTAATACAATTTTTCATCTGGTGTCAGCTTCCTGATTTATGAATAGCCCATGATCTAAGGTGATCATTGAATTATAATTCAAGTAATAATCCAGGAACAAGACACTGCACTGCTACCCTGCATTAGCTTACGTGCCACCAAGCCAATTTACTAAACAACCGTGGGCTAAATGATACAGTTTTTCTAATTCAAAGAAGGCACTCGTTAATTAGATAAAGGCTAAAGCTCTCATTATTTTTAAATGATTTAAGAACGAGTAAAGATCTTACAGCTTATACTGTAGCTCTAATAGTTCTCTGCTTCCTGCCTTGTAATAAGAGTATTAAAGACAGATGGCCCATGCTGATTTAAACCAATTACAACACTTAATGCATACTAGTAGCAGTGAGTATTCATAGGCGCTTCACATGTTAATATCCTACATGCTACAGTTAAAAAACTTCTCTTGTTAATGTAATTTATTAGTAATTGGTTTCATTGTCTTGCTTTTGCATGTTTACTTTCGGTGTTGTATTTTTATGATGGGGGTCCCATTTTAGCAGCTGTTACTAAAACCGCTTTCAAAGCCAAATCATATCAGTGAATTCCCTTCCTCAGTGGCTAAAGCCACAGCACTGGGTCTTTCCCCTACACTATTCAGAAGGCATTTCAGTGTTTGTCACGAGAACCAATGAAACCTGGTGATTAGGTATATCCCAAATGTCACCTTTTCTTTCTCACACTGGGCACAGAATTTCTAGACAAGTATTCTTATGGAGAATGTATGTAGCGTACACCTAGGCTGGACTCTCTAAAATATTTTGAAAATATTCAATTATACATTAAATCTTTGCTGATTCCAGACTGTGGTAAGTAGCATTACATTTTAAACATACTCCATATTAGATGTGTTTTCCATTAAATAAATTATGATGATTTTCAGGAACAAATTTGTGACTCTTTGAACAGTAATATTAGCTCATCTCATAAAAATGGTGTTCCCAGCAACTGATCAAGTGTCCTAGTTTTGTAAAGTGCATTGTAGGATTATTGTGAGGTAGTGTACAATAGTATAATATATTTCATGTTTATTCAGCTTTCTGTACACTATTTACCAGTTTGCCTGTTCATTGTGTAGTAATTATTTATATTGTGGCTTTATACAACCAACAAAATACCTCAACATGACCATGATCAACAAAAATAAAACATATGGAGAAAGTTTAGGTGAGAGTTTATATGAGTGGAATTAATTCCTACTTATGGAATGGGGAAGTAATATTCTCCCTTTCCCCATAGACCTCTCCGATATCAGAATCCAGAGATGTTGAGGAAACAGACAAGAAGAACTTCCAGATTTGTTTTGTTACACAAATGGCATTTTGCTTTTATGACATTTACCTTGGTTGTTAGTAAAAGAACTAATTATTTTCATTTTGCCTCTGCTACAGTCTCTCATTCTGTTATATTTTATTTATTTATTTTTACATTTATATACCGCCCCATTCCGAAGACTCGGGGCGGTTTACATCTTATAAGCAATACTCTTA
>JANHFL010007048.1:42208-63784 GCA_032468155.1 Oxyrhabdium leporinum | reverse complement strand
TCTCTCTCTCTCTCTCTCTCTCTCTCTCTCTCTCTCTCTCTCTCTCTCTCTCTCTCTCTCTCACGCACGCACACACACACACACACAAAACAAAAAGACAGATGATAGACAGACAGACAGACAGACAGACAGACAGACAGACAGACAATATTTGCATTCTACTTTTTAGTTCAAAACAGCACATATTGCCTTAGAATCTTTTGTTCTGCTTGTAGAAAGGTTGTAGGCTTTTTCAAGGACAATTTTTTGATATTTAAAACAAGTGAACAATGAAAAGGCTGACAGGGAATTTCTGTCTCAGTGAACTGGAAATTAATCTCTGAGGTGGATACTATAATTAATAAATCACTGAAACCTAGCACTAGAAGTATTTGATGAAATTGTTTTGGAATTAGAATTAGTAGAATAACAAAGTGTCCCTTCTGCTTTATGATATAAAGGTATTGGCCATACAATTTTTATAGACCTCCTTATGTAACATAGTTTCATTTGTCCATCTCCTATATTTGGAATACTTTGGCAGTTTTTCCTGCTTATGAATGAATTGTATCAGATAGATAATTGATCCACTGAATAGATGAATTCATAGGTATAATCTAATTGAATATTATGGTTTGGTGCCTGATAATGTCTTAAACAAACCAGACATTCTTGTTTGTTTGTTTCTTTTGTTTTATAGAATGTGGGCAAACAGAGGACCGCTTTCTTAGAGATAATAGAACAGAATCAATTCATTCAGGTAAAGTTAACTATATACTTTTATTTAAGTGAATGTTTCTTGTCCCATAAGACAAGAAATCTATGCGACAAGAAAACTGAGAGACAAGAATATTATTTCAAAACTCTTTTTATACATTTTAATTTCACAAATTCCATTTAACAAAATATGCTATGCACAATTATTAAAAATTCAGAAGCAACACTAAAGTAATTGCATTAAAAGAGTAAAATTGTTTTGTCTACTCAATTGACAATGTGGGCTCTAAACTAACAAAATCTTTGCCATAATTCATTTGTTGGGCTTTAAGGAACCATCAGCATTTTTTGTTCTTTCAGTCCATATTTTTGTCTTTAGGGACCAGTTGTGTTACTGCCCCAAAAGGAGCTCCGGGGTACCCAGGACCACCTGGACTACCAGGTATGCTTTTTAAAAGAATCAAATAGTACCATAATTCACATAGCAAGAATAATTTCATCCAATTTTTCTTAACCGTAATAATTATTCCAAAAAAATACTGTACAAGTAATACTCAGTTAAAAACTGCAGTTGCGACTGGAATTGCTATCACTAAGCAATGCACTCATAAAATCCAACATCATATGACTCTCCTTGTTGAAAGACATTAAAGATCGGCACAAATGGGCACAAGCTAAGCACCCAAGTTACAATCACATGACTATGGGAATGCTGTGGCAGCTGGAACTCCAAGTACCACTTGTTCAGAATTGTTTCAGATGCTGAACGGGTGGTTGTTAATCAAAGACAACTCCTGTAAATGGAGATCAAATCTGGCTTACTTAATTAAAAAAAATAACTTCCATATTCCTTTATCAATTATTATTTTGTAATTTTTGTATTTGTATGAACTCAGAATTTTCAGTTGACAAATGTAATCATTGTTGTTTTGTTGGTAATCAATAATATAGTAGTTCTTGTTTTTGTTTCAAGTACACAAACTTGTTCTTAACTTAACTTAACATGTCACATTCTTTATGTCTATAATATTTCAACAGAATTGAAAATCTTTTGTATTGGTTTTGAAGTAACTTTTTTTTACAAAGGGTAATATTTTTCATTTTAAATCCCTTTAAAATATGCCATCTGTTTCTGAATCAAAATGACTATTCATTATCACAAGATGCATTTTAAAAATATTATTGGAACTTCTGGAGGAGATATGAGAAACTAAAGATGACTCTGTGAAAGTAGAATTAACAACCAAGGATCCAAAGAGTAGACTGTTTCCTTAGAATCTCTCCAGCTAAAGAAAGGATGGGAGATCATCTACATATGCTTCAGACAGTTGCTCCTTATGAGGAGACCACAGGATAATGGGATTCTGTGGGTTTCAGTGCTGGAAGATGATAGGATTAGTCATCTTGCCTACAGCCACAGCAAAACCTTTTAAAGGACACTAAGCTTGCAAATCTCATTTCCTAATCACTTTCAGAAAATGCTTATTGAATATTTTAAAGCTATTAGAAATCTTCAGAATGATAGGTTTGAAAAATCTTCATAGGGTGAATTTATTTTCAGCTCTGAACAAAAGAAAAATTAATTATAAGATTTAAAAAATCTGAAATAAACACCAAAAACCTAAATAGGATTTTGATCTTAGAAACTAATAGATGGACTAAGTAAGGGTTGAGATAAATTTGGAATATTGAAACTTTACAATAAGACTTTTAAATTAATTCTAACGAACAAACAGCTTCTTGCAGGAAATAGTTGTGATTTGTTTTTAAAAGAAATTACAGATGACAATGAAAATACTGAAGCAGACATTTGAAGAATGGAGTCAGAAATTAGTAGCCACAATGTAAACAGAGTTAGTAATGATATCTGCTTGTATGGATAGATTATGTCCAACAAATGTGAAACAAATCTTGTCTGATGCAGAAATAGTAGAATCAGAAATATTGAATTTTTAGAAGTATGGATTATAAGACAGTACAAGTGGAAATACAAGTGACAGACCAAGTGAACAACCCAGATAAATACTCTTTTCTGGATATACAAAAGAAGCTGACTGAAGTTTTAAAAATTAAAAGGAAAGTACAAACAATAAATCAATATAATGTATTTTTATTAGATTTACAAAAGAGGCTTGTTAAAGCCTTGAACAAGCTTCTGTGGTGGCACAAAGAAGATTGAAGAGAAATCAAAGCCTATGACAATATCTGCATGAATTTAAGCTTGTCAGAAGTAAAAGGAAGGAATATAAAGTTAGTTTATTTGATCAAGGTTAAAATAACACGCTTTTTATAAAGTTCTGGAAATTTTTACAGACTGAAAAGTTGAAGTTTTATGGATTTGCTTATAAAGGGATAGATTATGGAAAGAAGAGATATCTGTTTGTAACATTATAGGGGGTGAAGAGTTACAAATTTATTTGTTGTGATGAAAAGTAGAAGTCGCTTCTTTATGAATTTTTTCCTTTTACTTTACCTGATGCTTTCCAGCTTCTTCTTTTTCCAACTACTTACTTTCTCTTACTACTTACTTTCTGTTAGTTTGTATTAGTGTCAGTTTTCAAAAACCAAGAAAGACATGTTGATATTCTTTGAAGCAGTTTATTGTTCCTCATCTATAAACAGAAATATTGCCCAACTAAACTACTTACTGTATACCATGGAACATATACTCTGATAATTCCTAGGGAAGAGCCATTTTAACTCTCTTTCTTCCACAAAAACTATCTAAACCTTGCTGTTTCTTGCTCTTCTGAAACAGACTCCCTCCCACTTGGAAATCAAGGCTACATTCAAGCACAGCTAGTTTTTCTTCCTTTAATTAATATTTTTAAATAAAAATATACATATTACATCTTCAAATCATAGGTGCAAAGGGTGCAAAAGGAATTCCTGGTGAATTGGGTTTTCATGGATCTCAAGGACTGAAAGGACTTCAAGGGGATCAAGGTCGTGGAGGTGCAGGTTCACCAGGTACTGTAAAAAAAATACTTGCAGATATTTGAAATATTTGGATAGGATTGATATTTCACCTTTTAGCTGGTTGGTTTGTTTGTTTGTGTCAGAAGCATCACAATTAAAATAAGGCGTACTATATGGCAGAACATTTAAAATATAAAATGCAAGATTAAAATATATACAAATTAAACAGATCTTGCCCAAAAATTAGCAACGTTAATTGTGTTCTGTCATGCTGCGATGAGGTCCTCAAGTGTACACTGATCGGGACACAAAGGGCAGGTCTATGTATGTGTTGTCTGCATGTCACCACAATCGCAAAGGGCAGAAGCCACCGGGTAGCCCCATTTGTTCAGACTGTCTCTGTATCTTGTTGTATCCATGCGCAGTCTATTCAACAATTTCCATACTTCCCAGCTTTTGTCAGGCCCAGGTGCCAGCTCCTCCATTGGCTCCTTCCAGTGTTGGTTCTTTGTAGCTTTCCATTGGTCCATTCTGCTTTCAAATTCTTTGAAGTCTTCCGTCGACCTAAGGAAACTCTTCCTGGATTTTAAACTTTGATAAGCTGGTTGTAGGCCATAGAGAGAATGTTGTCTAGATATAGAAGATTTAAGCCTCTCTCTGTATGCTGCTTCTTCTCTGCGAACAGCAGGCAGGCAGGGCAATGCCTGCTAGATGGTAGATCTTATCTGGAGAGGTAGGTTTAAGGCATTCGGTAATAATTCTGCTGGCTTCATTCAGAGCAACATGTACTTTCCTAGTGTGTGCTGATTTATACCAGACTGGGCAAGCGTATTTGCCTGAGGAGTAGCAAAGAGCTACCCTTTAGCTGGCGAATCACAGATTAAACAGACCCACTGAGAAAATAACTCTAATTCTAATTAGGTTTTTTTAAAAATAAGGTTTTAACTCACCAACAATTCACTTGTTCTCTCCTGACAGAGAAATTGATCTTTACTGAGTATTCCTGTTCTTAGAAAATATAGGGATTTCCACTCAATCTAAAGATTATGTATTAATAACAGCAACTATATTTTTTGCTTCAGCATATAATAACTGACTGACTGGGAGCCATGTTAATTTCTTTTATTTCTTTAATTTTCCACAAATGTTCTGAAAATTTATTTTGTGTGTGATCTGGAAAGGAAGAAGTTGTCCACTGCACTAGGGAGCAATTTTGCCTACTATGAAGAAGAGGAGTCTCCTCTCATAATATTTCAAAGCCCTCCTTGGTCTCCTCTCATAATATTTGGAAAAATCCCTCCTTGGGGCCAGACAATAAAACATTATAATTAATTCATATAGGCTGGTGCATATTTCCCCTTTTCCCAAAAATGTAGAAGAATTAGATATTGCCAACCAGGGATGGTAATAGACATCAAGTTGATTACTTTCAACATCATCTAGACAAAGTTAAATTAATGTATTAATTATTTTTATAGTTAGTGATTACTTGCTAAAGTAAATTTTATTATTGTACAGGATAAGAAGGTCCAAACTAATCCACTAAATTCATATTTTAAATCTTGTCATATTTTTTAAAACTTGTTTATTCAACATGAGAGTTTTATATAAAATTGTAGATATGTCTTTGATATATCTCATTCTTCAACCATGAAAAGTATTTTTATTGCATAATCCCATGAATTTAAAAAGAAATATGTTTGCCTAACTTGAAAGGTAGTTGTAACTAGTGATCACTTCTTCTTCAGAATATTTCTAACAGAAATAGGTTTACCATAAATAAAATCTCTAATCCTATGGATTTTATCTTCCAATTCCTTAAATTAAACATATGTATCCATGTGTTAAAAACCTGCATGATCAAGGAATGGAAGAATACGCAGGGTATCAGGGGCAAAATTTGTTTCTACTTTTTTCAAATTCTAAGGTAAGTTTTAGATATGTACTTGTGGTACTTATTATTAATTTCTTAATATAATGCAAGAATATACAGCTATAACAGAGTCTGACTAATATAAACTCCATTTGTATCCATTGAACACAACGTGTATTTTTTTTTAGCAAATTTATTTAACTGTAAGGATAGCTTATAGTACCAACAGATTACAGTTCACATGTTCAGGAAACAAAGGAGGGCAGCACTGAGAAAATTTTAATGTGATGGACCAATTAAAATGAACAAAATGCTGTTATTGGTCTGTATTTGATCAGACCTTTATGTCAAAACTTTTTTTAAATTATGTCCAGGAAATATTCATATAACAAATTATTAGTAGTTAGATTGTACTCATATGCAAATGAGATATTTTGGTAATTACTATATTCCGGTAGAAACTAATGGGAATAAACATTCATTTGATTAATAATACTCAGGATACTGATTGTTTTAATATTTTAATATTCATTGTTAATTTATCAAAGTTTGGTTCTTATTGCCATTGTCATTTTATTACGCTTAGGATTCACCGGACCCAGAGGAAGCAGAGGTGCCCCAGGAATGCATGGGGAAAAGGGACTTCTAGGAAATCCTGGTTTGCCAGGTTTGCCAGGCCTCCTTGGGGAAAAGGGGCTTACAGGTGATGTTCTAGGAGCACCACCAGGCTTTCCTGGAGACACTGGGCCACCTGGATTCCCAGGAACAAAAGGCTCACAAGGAGATCAAGGCTTACCAGGAATTAAAGGTAACTCTGGCTTAGATTACACAAAGGTTAATAAGAGAAAGAAGTGGTACAGTGAGGCCTTATACATTAGAATAAAGAGGGTGGCAGAAAGCTGAAAAGACAGAGTTGGGTATTGGAGGAGCCATTGGGATGCTAAGGGTTCTACAGGTTCTGCAGCAAGGAGTCATGTGACATAGTTCCAGTGACAAGATAGTCTCACAGAAGACAATGTTCTGAGTGCACAATGCGCAGGGTGCATCATCAGCACTTATCTGTAATTCTGGGAAGAACTCCAGTAATCATGCCTGGACGGCACCAACGCAAACAAATTTTCAGAATGACTTTCCCAGAATTTTTCTTTTTTAAAAAAATGGTGTTGTCTTAGGCCAAGTACTCTTCAGCATCTTCATAAATGATCTAGATAAGGGGGATAGAAGGGGAACTCATCACATTTGCAGATGACATCAAGCTGGGGGGAATAGCTATTTTTTTAGAAGATAGACCTAAGATCATGACAGACTTGAGCATTGGGCCCTAGCCAACAAGGTGCAGTTCAGTGGTGAGAAAAGTAAGGTCCAACACTTAGGCAGGAAAAACTAAATGCATAGAATAGGTGGTATCTGGCTCAACAGTAGTAACTGTGAAAGGGCTCTAGGTGTTCTAGTGGATAACCACTTAAATATGAGCCAGCAGTGTGCTGCAGCTCTCAAAAAAGCCAATGCAGTCCTAGGCTGAATCCACAGAGGGATAGTGTCAAGACAAGAAGTGATAGTACCACTTTACACCACACTGGTGAGACCACGCTTGGAATACTGCATCCAGTTCTGGTCACCATGTTATAAAAAAGATGTTGAGACCCTAGAAAGGGTGCAGAGAAGAGCAACAAAGATGATAAAGGAACTGACATACAAATGGTTGTGGGACCTAGGTATGCTTAATCTATTGAGAACGATCAGGGGGACATGATAACTGTCTTCCACTACTTGAGGGGTTGTCAAAAAGAAGAGGAGATTGAGGCCATCAGAGGGCAGAACAAGAAGTAATGAGTGGAAGCTTGTCAAAGAGAGATACAATTTAAAAGTAAGGAGAAATTTTCTGACAATGAGAGCAATTAATCAGTGGAACAGCTTGCCACATGAGGATATGGGTGCTTGATCACTGGAGGTTTTCAAGTTAGACTGAACAACCATTTGACTGGGATAGTATAAGACTCCTGCCTTAAGCAGGGGGTTGTTTAGAAGACCTCCGAGGTCCCTTCCAGCCTTATGATTCTATGAGTGAGCCATGGTAGCACAGTGCTTAGAATGCAGTACTGCAGGCTAATTCACTGCTCACTCCAGGAGTTCAATTCTGAGTGACTCAAGGTTGACTCAGCCTTCATCCTTCCAAGGTCAGTAAAACCCGGATTGTTGGGGGCAATATGCTGACTATGTAAACTGCTTAGAGAAGGCTGTAAAGCACTGTGAAGCGGCATATAAGTCTAAGTGCTGTTGCTATTGCTCTCCTGTTGAATGATATAGGGCAATATAATGATTTCTGCACATTCCACATGCAGTATTCTGAAATGTAGCTTCAAAAAACAACTCCACTTATTTTTTTTACTCTGGTTTTAAATATTAGTAGAGTTTAATTCAGTTCCTGATTTAATATTTTAACCTGGTTAGAATATTTAATATTTTAACCTGGTTAGAAATCTTTCTGGAAGCCATCTGATAACTATCCAATATTCAGAAAAACCTTTACCATCACCAAAGATACTGCATGTTACTCCAGCAAAAGAAACAATAATCATCAGCAGAGAAAAGAATGCCTTTACCTAGAGGTGCTCAAGCAAATGCAGCTTGCAAGTGATGACATGACTCAACATAAAAGCTTATGGTCAAGCCATCTTTTTCTACTGGTTTCATCATCATAGCTTATTAGTATTTGTAGGTCTTTGGCTGGATTCAGCTCTTACAAACAAAATAGTCATGGCTTAAGCTCCACTAGGAAAAAGTTTGATTAATTTAGTAAGAATTCAACACTGTGCCTGTGCATATGTTGTCTAAAGCATGACTGTTTACTTATTATCTCCTTCTGTTAGGAAGAGACGGCCTCTCTGGTTTCCTTGGATCCAAAGGGAATTCTGGGTTTCCTGGGCCCACTGGCCTGACTGGTATCCGAGGACTACCAGCAACATTTGGATTCCCTGGACTCCCAGGCCAGCAAGGGTCCCTGGGTAGAAAAGGCTTCCAAGGATCTGTTGGTGAGAAATTCTTCCAGTATTCCCCCCAAAAGTTCTGTACAGCCTCATAACTTTCTGTTTTTCTTGTAGGCATCAATCTAGCAGCCTCCCTATTCATTCAGGTTCTTGCAGACCTCTTCAGCGCCTATCACCCAAACAAATGGCTAGCCAAATAACCCTCCTCTTGTTCTCAGATAAATGTTGTGGGCACGCTGATCATATCACACCTCAGCTGTTTTCAATGTCATTCCACTGAAGAGTAAGAAAGGTCTTTTTAGACAATTAAAAAGCCATACCTCAAACATCTCTGTGGGGTTTTTTTCTCTTAAATTTAGTCAAGTAGGGTTACCAAATTTCATTCTATGCTTTTAAAAGGTAAAAAAGCTATAGCAATTTCTGTCATCATACTGTAATTACTAAGAGGCATAAATTTCACTGGAATCCTAGTTTGAAATAAATAGCCCATGATTACTATTTTCTGAAACATTGAATCAGGGCTAAAGCATGTCTTCAGATATTTGAAACCTTTCTGCCATGAAAAAAACCCACTGCCTCCTAACCCTAAATTATATAATTTGACAGATCAATGCAATATAACCAGGCTGGTATAAGTTCTCCTGCCTTGAGCAGCGGGTTAGACTAGAAGACCTCCGAGATCCCTTCCAGACCTATGATTCTATGTTCTGTTTATTTTACTCACCATCAATTAAACAGAATGGAACTAAACTTCCTGAATTAAATTATATAATTATTTAAATTAAATACTTAAATATTCAGATTATTAAGAGATCTGTGAGAAATCTGAGGGAGAAGCTGGCTGGCTGGGGAATTCTAGGAGTTAAGGTCCACACATCTTAAAGCTGTCTTGGGGGGGGGGGATTGCTTTAGAGTGAGCCATCTGCTTATTAAATAGTACTCGATCCCTAATAAAAAAAGTTTTTAGATTTAATTTGTAATGTCAATTATTGGAAGACACTTCTTTTGCTTATTTTTTAGACAAATGAGTTCTTACTGTTGCCTTTTGTGCACCCATACAACTGGTGTACAATAACTGCTCTCTACTGCCTATATTTTAATCAAACACCTCTCTTTGATTTATTTTTTTTACAGGATCCCCTGGTGTCAGAGGAGAACCAGGGGAGGCAGGGAAAGTTGGTCCTGTAGGGATGAAAGGTCTGCCAGGGGACAAAGGTGAACTGGGCTTTATTGGAACTAAAGGAAAGGCTGGGGAAACTGGTCTCCCTGGAATTGTTGGAATGCATGGTTTCCCAGGTCTTAAAGGTAAAAACAACTTTTGCATAAAATCGCTGCTCAGAATTACAGCCCACTCCTTTCTCAGCCACTACCAGCTTTCACAAGACTGATGAATTATTTTCACTTATTGTAAAGCCCCTTTGTGAAAGCTAAACTTGGCTGTAGCTCTAAACATGTTTTACAATTTTCATTCAAGGTTCTAAAGGATCTCCTGGCATTGGAGGTTTCAGTGGTGCTATGGGGTTCAAAGGATGGCCAGGACAGAAGGGAATCCACGGAGGGAAAGGACTCCCTGGGAAGTCAGGTGCTAAAGGACCACTTGGGGAATTCGGATTAAAAGGTATTCTCTTCAGTGTTATGAGGCACTCACATTATTCAATATGCACAGATACGCTCATGTAATTGTAAATAGGCTTTAAGAAAGCTTTTGTTTAACTAAAAATTCTTTTTATGAAAAAAACATTACAGTGTAATCCTAAGTATATTGATTTAGAATCAAATTCTATAAATTCAGTTGGGTTTACTCCGAATAAATGTCTTTAGGAATGTTAGCTTTAATCTTACCACATATGAATTTCAACAGTATCTTTTTGCTTTGCCTTTGTTGTCTATGTAAGACAAAAGAAGAACAGTTGCCAAGCTTAAAAGTATGTATTTTGCTCTTCTTTTAACAGAAGAATCAGAAAGAGGGTTTTAATATGTATTTTGATTTCTAAATACAAAAAGCCTCTTCCATGACCCCAGTTGAAAAAGAATAATGGGTGGATTATTACTAATAGTAATTTTATTTTGGTCATTCACTAACAAAACAAAAGAGTCACAATTGATTACAGTACATTTTAGCTCATCATTCTTATTATTAGCTGTCAGCAACTGGTCATGAATTGAAATTACAGTCTAAGTTGTTAACAAACAGTTCGTAGATTGCAGCTCCACATAATTTTCTGTGGAGGAGATTTAATATATCCCCCCCCCCCTTGTCTCAGATCGCCCTCTTTCCTCAAAGAATGTTAATTCCTTGCTTTCCCAGTCTAACAAGGTGCTGGATAAATACATTAGAATTTGACTCACCAACAGAGGCACTGATGGGTAGAAAGTTCTCCAGGGTGGGTTGATTGGGGTCAGTGTTCTTTCTTAGTTCAGAGTATCTTCACTGATGTTTTTTTTGAGTTTTGATGTACCAGCATTCTTTTTATCTCTGCTATTGCTTTTTCAAAGAAATCTGTTGTTAGATCTATTCCCTGTCTGGTCTGACAGCTGCTGGCAGGGACGTTTGGATTCAAACAGTAATTAGCAAATGCTTATCTTCTACAGTGAGTTAAATAGAAATATCTGAAGGAATTACCAGAGCTCTTTAGAGTACCGTATATATTGCCACTTTGCCATCTTCCTATCACTAATACAACTGGAGATGCAGAATTTTAATCCCTGTAATCGCATTTTTACATTATTTTCCTTTTTTAAATCATAATTTTTCTTCTACTATTCAAATCAAATAGAATTTATTGTCAAACAAAACAACTTAATGTGACCATTGGAAGAGTGTTTAAACACAATTATTAAAAATCTGCAAGAAGAGGGACAAAGCATTTTTTCATTTCTGCTATTTCCTCTTGAACATGGTTATATGGTTAAGAATATTATCACAGCATGCGTTTTTCTCTCTAGATAGCTAGAAGTCTAGGTTTATGGGAAAAAGTAGAGCATATATTTTGCGTGAGAAAGATGACAGGTTTTGATGTTTGACTTTTCCAGATGTTTGACTTTCCAGGGCTGGGAAAGACCTTTGGCAGTGAAATTGCTAAAAATGAAAATAAAGCAAGGCACAAATTCAATTTAATATAAGGCAACTTGTATGCTTCCAATACATCCTTGATTAAGTTTCTTATCTTGAAAGGTGAGCGTGGAATTCGTGGTCTACAAGGAGCACCTCCTAAAATCGTGCCAAGCATAATGCTGAAAGTGAAAGGTGAAAAGGGAAGTAAAGGAATATTTGGTGTTAAAGGGAATATCGGTTTAAAAGGTAAAGAGCCACTATGTATCATAAATACAATATATTAAAAGTTTTGTTGCACCCTGATTCAGTATGCATCAAGTTCTGATTTTTCTACAGTGAGAGAATGAAAGCTTCCTTCTCATCAGATTGTACATTCCTCTCATTCCTTGTATGAAAGAAAGCATTCCTAGTCTATGAGTCTGTCCTAACTGAAACAACTCATTTCCTTTTACTTTTCTTCAATTTTTCCCTTCCTTGAATTAAGGGTGACTTCAAATAGAGATTCCTAGTGAATTGTGGACAATACAGCTGTAATGGTCTCAGACTAATGGAAAAGGAGGGTTGCAGCCAATTGCAGATTACTCTCAGAAAATAGAAGATACATAGAGTAGTGCTGTAAGATTCCTGACATAAGGTTGTGACCATCACATTTATCTTGGAGGAATTTCATGAGAGGGCTTAAGGAAGTAGGCAAGAGTAGCATTGTTCTTTAGAGATCCAATACTTGAGAAAAATGTCCAGCTATGGTCCACCATTTCCTCATTCTGGCCTGATTTCAAGCGATAAAGCTAGATATTGCTGGGTTTTAGCAAATCAAAATAGCATTCACACCCAGGCACCAATTGATTCTATTCAAGGAAAAGAAGTGCATAATTAATATTAATTAATTAATTACTTTTTAATCAAAGGTTCTAGTATGCCATTCATAGCAGCATAAAAGAGACATCCATGAATATAATAACCACATTGTATTACAATAGCACCATATAACTAAAAACAAAAACCAATTTGAAATGTTCACCATAAAGTCAATACTAGGCATCAAATGTCTAAAAAGAAAGGTTTCAATGCTTGTCTGAATCCCAGAAGTGAAAGGGTAAGATGCCTCTCTGGTGGTAGCATATTTCACATTGGGTCAATCACTGAGAAGGTCTGCTTTCTCATCCTCTTATCTTTCACCAAGGAAGAATCTTAAGCAAGCCCTTTTGGTCGCCCTCACAGGATAGGCAGAATGATATTGGATATAGTGGTCTATGCCTCTATTGAACATGCCAATTTAGAAGCAAGAACTTTTGGATAGAGCTAGTACTGACGCCAAGCATACTTGAGACATAAAGTTTTGCAGAGAAGAAAAGAAATTAACATTTTCAATTGTATTTTTGTAGGAAGTAAAGGATTTCTGGGATTACCTGGTCAGGCAGGAATATCAGGTTTACCTGGATTTCCTGGTTTCGAAAAAGGTCACAAAGGCGACACCGGAATTAAAGGAATAAGAGGTGTTCCAGGATATTTTGGTATCTCAGGTCCTCGTGGTATGCCTGGTTTCCCTGGAATCACAGGATGGACGGTGAGCAAAATTGGTTGTGTTGATGGTTGTCTGCATGCATGAATCAAGCCACCTCTGTGTTTTAACTCTTACTTTATGGGAGCTCATAAAACAGAGCACCAAAATCCCTAAACCAAATTCTGTAAATCTATCCCACAACACATTAAATGGTCATAAGAGATTTTACTCTTGTTTTTTTTCAAAGGTGAATCTAAAGCATAGAGCCTGGTTACTAGAGGCAGGATGGGCCTGCTCCAGGTCCCTTCAATTATGCAATATTATTTATAGGAACTTGGCGGGTTTTGAAGACCTGGCATTTTCTGCAGGCTTGTGACGAGGGATAGTGAAGATCCTTGGTTTTGTTTTTATCCTATCAGTAGTTCACATGATATTTTATTTTATTGTAATAAAATTTAATTGTACTTTCCTGTTTTAGTTGTTATGAGTTGCCCAGAGTAATTGAGAATCAGGAAGCATACAAATTTGATAAATTTAAAAAAACATAACACACTCCACATTCTATAATTTCTGCTTATCAAGACTCATGACAGAATTCTGAAAAAACTAACTTTCTGGTTAATATTAATTCCAATTGATATGATTGTATCCATTTTCAATGTGATAGGGAGAAAAAGGTGTTCCAGGAGTTCCAGGTCTGATTGGTGAAAGTGGCCAACTTGGGGAAATTGGTGAGTCCAATTATTTTTAGGAATCTAAGTTTATTTTGTTTTTTAATTCCTATATGCAATCACATAGAGACATTGAATTTGGTTTCTTGAATCATTTTATTCTTCATACACTTTCAAATTTACCTGTTGCCTTTTTGTATTGTACTAAAACTAATGCAGAGTTCTTAACAAAGAGCATTCTATATCCTATCAGAAGTGCTAGGGATAGCTCATACCTATTCAATTTGTTAGGTGTTCCCCATATAAGGTTTTTGTTGGTGTTATCTGAGCGAGGATGAGTATATTGGTTGTGTGTGTTGTCTTCTAATTCAATTGTTTTGAATTTTTATGCTTTATTTAAGAAAAAAAATGTGATTTTCTACCTTCATTCTTGCAGGAATTTCTGTTTTATATAGACTCGTGATGGTGAACCTATGGCACATGTGCCAGAGGTGGCACACAGAGCCCTCTCTGTGGGTACAGGTGCCGTCAGCAGCTGCTCTTGGTTTCTGGCACGCACATGCGCGCTGGCCAGCTGGTCTTCGCAGGCACCCGACTGCCAGAAAATGGCCCAAAAAACAGCCAAAACCCAGGCCATTTTTGGACCTTTTTAAGGCCATTTTCCTTTCTGGGCCATTTTCCGGCCATTTTTTGGGCTGTTTTCAGGCCATTTGGGGGGCTGTTTTCCAGGCCATTTCCAGGCTGCTTTTCGGGGTGTTTTCAGGCCATTTGGGGGGATGTTTTCTGGGATGTTTTCAGGCCGTTTT
This sequence comes from Oxyrhabdium leporinum, assembly GCA_032468155.1. Taxonomy (NCBI): domain Eukaryota; kingdom Metazoa; phylum Chordata; class Lepidosauria; order Squamata; family Cyclocoridae; genus Oxyrhabdium; species Oxyrhabdium leporinum. The sequence continues at coordinate 49,273 of JANHFL010007048.1, read as the reverse complement.
CAGGCTGTTTGGGGGCCATTTTAGGCCATTTTCTGAGCCATTTTTCAGACCATTTTTCCGGCCATTTTCCGGGCCTGAAAATGCCCCCCCAAATGGCCAAAAAACAGGAATCCATTCACCGGCCAGCTGGTCTTCAGGTTTTTGGCGCTCTGGCATGTGCACATGCATGCACGTTCCGGTTTGGGCACTTGGTGCCAAAAAAGGTTCGCCATCTCTGATATAGACCTTGGAATTTCCTCATTTTCCCCTAGCATTGTAGAATACATGCACAGAATAAAGCATGACATAGATCAGACATAAGCGAGCCATAGAACCAAAGGTCTTACCCCTTCACTTAAGAGATTTCTTGAAATCAACCCTTTTTATATGGCCTAACTTAGGGCAATGCATTTGTACATCTTACAAAAATTTGGCATGGCATGAGTAAAACAGGTAATCCTATAAACAGGAAATATCTGCTACCTCAGACTCTTAAAGAAAAAGTGTCCTAGAAAAGGTTGGGAGAGTGATAACCTAGATGTCTGTTCATATATAGTGTTATAAGTTCCCATCCACTGGCAGATGCAGATTATTACATGAGCGTCCTGCAGGAATGTTACTAACATACACGGTTTTTCTATAACTTGAATGTTCTTTTTCTTAGTTTTAAGTTCTGTAAAGAATAAGAAAACATTGGGAGAGTTTTTAATCATCATGTAATATCTGTTTGGCCACATGAGAGGGAACAGCTAAAGGGAAAGGATTCCTTAATTTCTTTACCCTGTGTTCAGTCATGCTGGCATTTCAGAATACTGGCATAATTTCTTTACTGGAATATGTTCCAGTACTTCTCAGTCCAGTCTGGAAATCAGATGATCTTCCCCAATCAAAGAGTCAAACTGTCACTTGGGGGGAAATCACTTGGGGGGGGGGAAATCTTGTAGAATGTCTCCCTAAATCTGGATGTGTATAGTAAGAAATTATCTAACAAGTTTTTACATTAAAATATGTTCAAAAGTTGGATACTGGTAAAATCAAACATAACTCTTGCTTAATAGGTGACAGAGGAGATACTATGAATTTGCCAGGAAGTAAAGGTTCTAAAGGAATTCCTGGAATAGCTGGACCAGCAGGTATTTATGTATGTGTAATGTGTATATGTGTGCATTTATAATACAGAATAGTTCATTATCAGATGAAATAGCTAACTAGAGAACAGATTCATTAACAGTTGTATGCACTTAGGAATGACTACAATATCTTTGATGCATTTCAATATCATTAAAGAAGATGACTGAACATTCTATGTAATTAAGAGAGAGCGATTCATAAAGTGTCAAATGCTTTGTAGGTTTGTCATCTTTAACTAAATCAGGATCTTTACCATGTAACCATGATAATGATTCCCATTTCCAGATGGAAAACTAAGATTGCAATATTCGGACTACTCAGAATGTAGCCTGCTCTGTCTGCTTTCTCTCTCCACACAGACATACTTACATGTATAATTGAGCTACAGTGTGACTCAACATTCTTAGTGGACTTTTGTTCTTCTTTATAACTAAACAGAATTTTAGAAAGAAATTATGTAAAGGGAATCAAAACTGAACAGAGCAGAACCAAATTTGGTGTGGGTAGGAGAGGTTAGCAAAGGAAAGATTGGGTTTGAAAATGGTCTGGGTCTGGCTTGGGTCTGTGGAGAAAACTATTGCTGAAGAGAACCTCTATGGGAGAAGCAGCTGGACAACATCTTGGAACATTGCTGACTGCCTCATTCCCTTCTTTCCTTTCTCTTGTCCACGTGACCCAGAGTGAAGCATGTGTGGTCTTCTGCCCTTGCTTTCCAATGCATTCAGGACCTACAATCAAAGATACAATATAGGGAAGTGCAGAAATATTTACACAGATGCACTATTTTATTTGTTATACAGAAGAAAATATGGACATCTCTTATCATTCCTGTTAGTTGGAAAGAATTCCAGAGCCATGATCTAAAGGCTCTCCTTACCTTGTTCAGTTTTGAAATAACATAGTGATGGCATGCATTGATTACAGTAAGATCTTATATATCTGTATTTTGATTTGTTTTTGGCTTGCCATGTTGAGTGAACCCAACCAGTTATGGACTTAACTCAGTAAGAGAATTAAATAAATAAGCTAGCTATCCTGTCAAAAATATGCATCATCAATACCACCAAATTAAATGAAATCTGCAGTAATAAGTTTAAATGTGGCAGATGTGTAGTTGCTTTGCTTTGTAATGCCTATAATTTCTAATGCGGGTATGGAATTAATTGTGGGGAATTTAGTCATAAGAACTCCAGTTTAAAACATCTGGAGGGATCTCTGGTGTCTCTCCCTGAACTCGTTTAGAGCATGCACATGCTTCTCAATAAAAATTTCAGCAGGTGACAGTATTAAGAGGATCAGGCCTGGAAAGTACTTAGAAGGGAGAGTAACTATAGCCATTAATTTCTCAGATATCTATCCTGGGAATCTGAAGTTAACAAGTTTTTGAATCTCTGGGAACTAAAATTATAAAGATTTACAATTTTCTAGACAGGAAGGGTGACAGCAAAATAGCACCCTTGTCTCATAGCTGCTTTGGTCTCTTATTAGCTTGTCCTACGTGGACCCCAAGTATCAAGCAGATAAAAATTGTCGGAAAACATACAAAGAAATTATACATGAGGAAAGAATGAGAATTACAACATTTATTGCAATGACCTTATTACAATCTATAGCATGGATGTGCAGAATTTGTTTTATAAAGCAACTACAAGGTTTTTCATGCTATAAGTAAAAATGCTGTTAACATATAAATGGCTAGCATGTTGATCAGCATTATGTTATAGGTTGAACTTAGGATAGTACCTATCTGCCAACTACCAATTGCCATGACTTGGGCAGTTTATTTGTGGTTTAGGTATAGGTTCCTTTCTAAGGATTTAGGCCTATGCTGCATTACCTTCCTGCCCTAGTTAACTATGGGCTTCCTGTGTTTCCTCTATGTTTGTCTAAGGTATAAGCTTTTGAGCAACTAAAAGTCTACTGAGACAGATAAGCTCTACAGCCTCTGGTGTAGGCTGTACCCTGGGGATTCCTCCCAGTTTGGCTCACTGCCTCATATCATCCTATTCCAAAAAGTTCCAGTCAGCCTTAATTGACAGCCATTTCCTTAAGGCCACACTTGGCCTGTAGAGATCAGGTTGTCCATATTTATTTTACATTACTATGTTCACAATATGATTCTTAATATTTGAAAAATACCACTCTTCTCCTCTTGTTGATCCTTTTAGGAATCCAGACTACACATCTGAAATATTTATCAAATGGAGACTTCATGGGGCCCAGCATGTCAGAAATAATACTATACAAAAAAATATTATTATTTTTTCTATTTTACAGGGTTGAATGGCGACAAAGGAAAGAAGGGTGGAGCTGGAGATGCAGGATATCGTGGTGTGGAAGGCATGGAAGGCTCTCAAGGCTCCCAGGGGTTAATAGGGCAAGCAGGTGAAGTTTTTATATTTTAGATATTCACAAATAGCAAAGTTCATAATGAAGAAGGTAAATAGTATGAGTAGACAATGTGATACTTAGACATTGAGAAGCTGCATACATACCAACCATGCTATTCTCTTTATAGTAAGCAATTTTATGCTTAGTGCAGAAAAGACAAACAACCTCATGAGATAAGAAAAACAAAAAATAGTTACAGCTGGTTTAAACTAAAGCAATTCAGTCTCCCTCTCCATTGTTTCTATCCTTGCTTACCATTCTTGTTTTCTCCTCATTCATATACCACATTGCCTTGTGTTCTTCAAACTGTCTTTTCTTTCATATCTCCCTCCTCCTCCTCCTCCTCCTCCTCCTCCTCTCTCTCTCTCTCTCTCTCTCTCTTTTTGAAAGATCTCAAGTCCATTCATCCAGGATTTTTTTTTAATTTTCCCCTTCCTGTTGATGATTCATCTTCAGTAATATAATTATTTTGCAATTTGATCCTCACTCATTATCTTTATGATTGGACCCAACCAATGAGCTGTTTTTGAACTCTTTATTCAAACCATATTCATTCATGACTCTATCACTTTTAGAACCTTTTACCACCATTGTACACTTCACCGATTTTCTCAAACTTACAATCGTGCTTTTAGATTTATAATATTTTTTCCCACCATTATATGCAAGGACATGCATATACCACAAATTCAAAACAGATTTTTTGTAAATATCGGTAGATGCTCACCAGTGGGGTTCTGAATGGACCCATCAGTCCGTGTCACCTAACAAAAGAACTACTTGCAAAGATCACATTGTTTTATAATGTTGCACATTTTTCCCCTGAAAACTTATCCCAGGTTCTTTCATTTCTCACTGTTTATTGCAGCATAAAATGCAACTATAAAAACAAACTATGAATTTCTACTTTGATGCATACCCACAACAATCTAACTAATATTAATTCATACTATCTGGGAAACATTTTACTCCATCATTCAAACCTGCACTTTCACTTTCATGAATACATTCATTTTTACCATTTATTATTCTTATATTCTAAACCACAATATTCCATATGTCATGATTGTCACCAGATAGTAACGGCAATAGCACTTAGACTTTTATGCAGCCCCACAGTGGTTTACAGCCCTTTCTGAGTGGGTTTCAGAGACAGCCAATTGTCCCCAACTGCATTCTAACCACTGTGCCATCATGACTCCTTAAATCCATGGTTGTCACCAGATAAATCTGTATATATAGAGTTACTCTGTCTATCATGAATTCCACATGATTTTTTTAGTCAGATAATATCATCTAGATTACCTAGTCCACTGAATTATCTATTGCCTGATTACTGTTTGTATATATTTGCTTGTATGTAAAAACAGCTCAGAGAACCTGCCAGTTTTCTCTCCATTGCCAAAATCATCCAGCAAGGATCCCATCTTGCCCTGTCTAGCTATCCTCCCAATCAGTAAATAGGGAAATACAATAACAGAAAGCAGCTGGCCCTCCACCCTTGCAAATCACATCACCATTTTAGCTTCCCAGTAAGAGAAGAGCAAATCCAATCCCCCCTCCCATCCAGACTATCTCTAACTCCACACTGGTACACAAGATATTTATAAGCTAAGGAGAACAGGACAAGACAATTCTACTGATGATACTACCAAGTATGGTAACGAAAGGTTCAGAAACTAAGTTGAAACAAGCTTGGAGAGCAAACCATTGCTAAAATCTAAAACCCGAGCTACAAATATTTTCTATTATTTCAAAATATCTCTAACTCCATTTGGCAGGAGAAAGATGAGGGGGAGAAGCAAGGGCACCTCAGGGCATCAGCTTCTGGAGGAAGGGCAGAGGAATGCTACAAGAGTTGGGTGTGGGTGTTCATCCTGCTTTCAGCTGAATCAAGGCATTTTGAAACTATTGTTTATGGCCTAGGAGCCAAATCACTTGACTTGTGGAGTTACACAGTTTGGCTTTTCAAGACAACTGGAAGCCCCATAGCCTCATGAAAATAAGCTAGAAAATCTTTTGCATGTGGATAAAGCTGTAGGTAACTGAGAAGCATTTTAAGACTTCTAGCCTAGTAAAGATTCAGATAGAAAACAGTAATATCAAAGGAGTGTCCTTCTTTGAGAAATGCTCAATAGCTATGTTCCTGGATAGGCTGGTATATTTCTTAAAGTAGCTATTAGGGAAGAGTTCAGTAGCTTAAGTAGGATCTAAAAAAGATCAGAGCAGAGCCTGCCAAGAAACATTGCACAATTTCCTAATTATTGAACTGAGACCAAAATGTCTCCAAGAATACAGTGAATCCAAGAAAACCCATCATGTTCCAGTTAAAAGATTAAGAAAGTTGAATTAAAAAGTCAATAGTTAAAAGAGCAATGTTTGAAGCCCAGTGTTGTTCAAGATTGGTACAGAAATGTATGCCAATAGATCATCTAGCTCTATTTTAATATAAAGTAATAAGTGGCATAATACAAATTTTTGTAAATTTTGTACACAACCAGTTCTTAATTCTTAATGGTAATCTTGACTATGAAGAATTTCCAAGATATTGGAATTTGTCAGGGATCTGATGCAAAAATTATTTATTTAAGGTTTTTTATTCCAACCAAAATATTAAGTGTTGTAATTAATATTATATATAACATATGAGACGTATCCCCACAAAGTAATATTTATTGTGAGAAATTAAAACAGTGGTTTGCTAATGAAAAATACTAGGCTGTGTCTCTTCAAGCTTGTTTTTCTTATTTATTCTTTTCAATAAAATCACAATGCATTTGATACAAAATATAACAAGTTGTTGCCCAGACAAGAAAATTAAATTAAAATAAAGCAAGAGATCCAAATCCAGAAAATAATGCATAATCAGATTTTTTTAGAGAGTGACAGCCTTGTCTGATTGTCCCATATAATATAGCAAATGTTTTCTTTGCCTAAATTTAAAGGATATGGCTTGAATTTTAACAGAAGCCTTGCTTAGTTCAAGATGTTGTTTTGCTCTGTTATTCTCAATATCCATTACCAACTCCTTTCAATTATAATCAAGAGCATCTTGTAGGCCCAGTTCCATAAGCTAAATATAACAAATGTAGCATAACCTATTTCCCATTATATCAGTTTTCAATGTTAAAATAATAAACAATAGATTCTTGCAAAAAAATATATGTTTTACCATTATTGGAGGAATGCACTAATACTTTAATGGATACATATTTATTTGATCTATAGGATTCCCAGGGCGGTTTGGGGAACAAGGTGCACCTGGAGATCCAGGTATTCTTGGGTCTCCTGGTGACAAAGGAAATGTTGGAAACATTGGCCTTCCAGGAAGAAAAGGTAAATTAAATTCTACCAATAGAGTTGATACTAATACGTTAAGGGCTATATTCAGTGGCAGCTTCTCTCTTTCTGTGTTTCATATCCATTTAAGAAATACTGTCAACCCTATTTGGCAGACCTGGGGGTAAACTGGCAGCAAAAAAGAGAAGAGATGGAAATAATGGCTGGGTTGAATATGAACAATGTAGACAAGGACCCAAGGGAGGAGTATGGGAGGTGTGTGAA